>ML208372.1:0-93962 GCA_004369065.1 Pluteus cervinus
GAAATGCAGCACCCAGCACTTTTGATCAACACCAACGACCACATCTCCTCCCCCACCCCACCACATATTGCGAATGTGATCTCTAGAACAGTTTCGGAATGTATGAAACCTTCAATCTTAGGAAGAATTTCAAAAAAATATAACAAACTGGAGGAAAAGGTAAGTCCCCCCAGAATCTTTTTTAAATGTTGTTTTCGTGTGTTTCGCGGTGAGTTGGGTTTTCGACCCAGAAGAATTTGGTGCGGTCACATGGTATTACTAAGCAGACACGTGGCTGGAATTTCCTTAAATGGACAGGGGGTGGTGCACGTCAAGAGGTGTTTAGGGGCCACCAAGCCACCTATCCCTTTCACGACCACAATGCCTCGCAAGTCGAAAGCCCATCGCGCTTCAGTTGGTAACCTCACGAAATCATCAAAGAAAGTCACAATCGAAGAAATCAAGGACGAGGACGCACCTGGACGCACAACTTTTCTGGCTTACAGCCCCTGTAACTTCGACAACGGCCACCAAACTTGTTCACTGATCCGCACCTGGAGGCAGACGATACTGATGATGCCGATGACTGTGATGATGACAAGGACAGTGACGTCAACGATAACAACAACAACGATGACGATAATAACAACGAAATGGGTGATCTCACCTCTCTCTCTCAGCCCTGGACTCCTTTACAGCAAATCTGGTATGCGCCCAGCAACTAGCTGAGGAGCACGAAGCAAGGGAAGCAACCGATTCACTACTTGGGGAATTCAAAACGAAACAAGCAGCAGCACAAAAAGGCCAGGAAGACCTTGGCTGCAAACGGATTTCTCTCGGTTCACAATTTTCTCAAACACAAGCATGAGCCTGACAAACTGATGCCACCTTGCATTCTCTCAATAGATGATCTCTGGATTCAAGACTGCCTCAACACACAACACCACCTTGACATTTTCACAATCCAATGATGTACTCAGTAAATAATGATACATGTCAGAGTGCAAAACAATAAATATTTTATAGAGTCGTCAAAGGTCATTACTGTCATCAGAGTTGGCATTACTAAGTCTAATGCCGTTAATGTCATGAAAGCAAGCAATAGCAGATGAAAGCAAAACAAAAGATACCCCAGTACTAGTGCTATGATTTGGCATTCCCATTCAAAGTAGATGGACGTGAATTCACACTCTCACTTTGTCCCCGAGGCCGACCTTCAAATGTCATTGCAGAAGCCAGACGTTTCGGCCGTATTGAAGAGTCATCATGGGCACGACTAGAAAAGAAGTCATCATCACTTTCATATGGTGATGACGACGCGTTAATCTAAGTCACGGAACCACCAACTTGTTAGAAGAAATATGCAACAACAAGAATGACAAAACGCACCCATTGACCCAAGACGTCGGCGACTCGCGACGCCTCCTCTGGACTGAAATTACAGTCCGTCCCTTCCTCCGAGTGTAGTCTCAGCAGTTCACTTAGAGTCCGCTTTGACTTTACTCCCGCAACCGGTAACTGTCTGTGATGTGCACCACCCTCCGCCGGAAATGTGACCGAGTTTTGCGGTGTTAACTCTAGCGCGCCCACGCCAAGCCCATTCAAGTCCCCTTCGTTCAGTATCAGAGAACGATCCCAATCTTCTGCTCCGCCTCCCTCCGAAGACACCGTTAGTCTTGACATGGTGAGCTCGACCCGTTTTTCAGTCATCACGTCGCGTTGTTTTGAGTTGGTGGTGATTCGACGTGGTCTTGTTTCGAGGAGGTCGGAAGAGAGGCGGAAAAGTGGGATATCAACGTGTGGCGGGCAAACGGGATGCTGACTCGGCGGAGAGGAAGGTGCGACCAGGTGCAGAGCACACGACGCGACGGAGGGGCAGCGTGGTGGAGAAGGAAAAGAGTTGATCGAGACGACCCTGATCAAAATTCAACTTACCCAGTCACCTAACCGGAAGAAGGATCACAAGTCCACGCGGAGCTCACAACGTAAATTTATTAAGGAAAAATGTAGGTGAAGTCATTGTAAAGTGTCGTCCACTAGCCCAACTAATTACACAAAAAAAAATTAAGCAAAAAAGATTGTGTCCGAGTCCACTCAAATAAGCTCAAACCAAGGTAACTGCAAGACAACCAGATACGAACGTGATCAACGCGACAATATCACTGGTAAATCTCATCCTGGCACTACTGTTACTTCCCGCAGACTTGCTCGCAGAAGGTGCACCTGCCGACGTTCCAGAGGGGTGGCTCGAGGAGTTCGACGTCGACCCACTCTGCACAAGGTTCGAAAGTTTTGAAATCTTGGACCAAGAGGCCTGTGCGTTTGCCGGGGTCGAGGTACCATCGAAAGGGAGGAAGGAGACCGTCCCGTCAGAGGTAAGTTGAACGAGAGAGTTGGTTGATGCAAAGTAGGTAGCCTTTGGGTCTTTCGACGAAGGCCCCGCCAGCGATTGGGTCGTGTTAGTCTGCGCAATCAAGCAAATTAGCCAAGCGGTTGCCATAAACTGGACACAAGGGGACCAACCTCAACATTGATTACCCAGGTTGCAGAGCCATCATCAGGGATGAACGCGAACTGTTGCTGAACCTGTAAAAGAGTTCAGTAGACCGGATAGTCACAAGGGCAAAAGCAACGTACCCCGCTGTCCAGGAAGAATGACGCTGCTTGACCGTGTGATGCTGGAAAGGCAGGTTGATATAACTGCGGATTAGGTTGTACATATGAAACTGATAGGATGTCAACCACAACACTCAGTACTGAAAATAGGGAAACATACAATGAATGACGAAGATCTGGGCTTGCCCCGCACTAAGACCGGGGACGTTCAGGAAATGGACGTGGTTCTGCGCGAGGGCCATGACCGGTTGATATCCACTGGCGGCAAAAGCAGGTGTTTGAACGTTGTCCCAGGGTATAGGGTTTCCGGTTGCAGTCTTCAAGGAGCCCATATCGAGGGAAAATAAGGTTCCCCCTGAAAGAGCGTCTAGAGGGCGAAAGGTTAGATGCGATGTCCGGTTGGGATGAAGCAAGCGACTCACAAAAGACGTTTGTATCATGGTCGAGGATGGCATTGAAAGAAGAAGGGTTGAAGTTACCAGGGGTGGTTTCCTGCTTTGACCAAGACTTGGCAGTTGCGTCGTAGATGTAGATAGCAGCAGCATCCGAGGTGTCTGCGCCCAAAACGTAGACGGCATTGAAGAACTAAGGGATATATTATTAAGAAAATCACGGCCACGTCCCACCGAGCTCACTTGAGAAAGATAGCACGTGGCGTTGGGTCCATCAAAGGGCCTATATATACCAGATTAGAAGAACGGGGCATTGAACGGAACAAATTGGATCGACGCACGGTCTGCCGGAAGTGGTTATGTCTGTTGGACTGGCTACGAGGCGGTCAGAATGGTGGACTGAGAGGCGAAGGGAGAAGACTGACCGCTGGAAGACCAGCTGTCCTGAGTGCCAACATTGAAGTCCTTTCCACCAAAGCCGAAAGCAAGGAGATCCCAGTTGGTATCGAAGGCGAGACAGGCGCTGGATGCCGAAGCAAAGCTGACAAGAGAAAGGACGGAGAGGAAAAGGAGCGACAGTGAGCTCGACGGGCTCATGGAGAACAGGTGGTGGGGCGAAGAACAGAATGGCGGAGCATAGGCGAAGCCGTAAGTGCGTTTTGAAGCGCTCGATGTCACGATGTGGGAATGAGGATGTGGGAATGACGTCTTGCCGATTGGCTGGGCTTATTTTAAGCGCAGCGTCGATCCAGCGGACCCCGGGGACCATTCTGGTTAGCGCCGGCCAGATAGAATTCGAGTCTGTGACCTCCATCGCCGGTGGCCATCTGAATCGGATGCTGAGCCGAGCACATTCATAGCCAAGTCCCTGTCGAACAACCGCTTCCCCCGAAACCCCTGTCAATCCACGGAATCCCTGTCCAAACGGCTATCTGTCTCCGCTCGATGGCGACGCCGAGTTGCCATATAAACGGCCACCTTTCGGACGATTTCTATCTGCCCCTCAGGCTCTCACTATGCTCTACTTCACCAATGGTCCTGAATACAACGCAAGGTCAGCACCACCCTTCCCTCGATCTAAGCCACGTTCTAACCTTCGCCTAGACTCAAGAAGCCGTTTGCCCCCCCGACCGTAACGCTGAAGGACGTTCACAATGCCGTTCCAAAGGATCTGCTGAAGCGTAACTCGCAGTCCTCTTCCACCTCATGAGCCCAGAATAACCCCGCCCCCAGGAAATCCGCTAAAGGCTACCGCCTACGTCCTTCGGGATATCACTTTCACGCTTCTCCTCTTCAAGTTCGCAGCTTCCATCACGCCCTGGGAACAAGGCAACTTTGGCGGTTACATCCCGTCTGGATGGCTTCGCTCCCTCGTCACATCTGTTCTCTGGCTCGCTTACTGGTGGTTCCAAGGACTTGTGTGGGCCGGTCTTTTCTGCCTAGGTATCTCCCTTATCTCTACCACCGAATCCTCACGATCCTGACTTCGAGGTTCAGGACACGACGCTGGCCATGGGTCCCTGTACGAGAATAAGACTCTGAATAACCTTATCGGCTTCACCCTCCACACGGTAGGCTCGGCCTAACTCCTCCGGCCTCACGATCCTCTAACCCTAACAGTGGCTTCTCATCCCGTACTACTCCTGGCGCTCAACGCACCATGCCCATCATGTGAGCATCTTCATTTGTGATGTCACTTGTCGGACTCAATTGGCCCATTCTAGAAAGCCACCTCCTCGATGGAGCGCGACGAAAACTATGTACCATATCTTCGAAGTGACTTCAATTTACCACCGCAAAATCAGGCGACGAGACTTGACTATACCGAGGTTTTTGAAGAAACACCGATTTACACTCTGGTCCGTATGTTCATCATGCAGGGATTGTAAGTTGAATACTATCTATTGCGCTCCTCCCCTCGTTATTAACGATGACAAGGGGCTGGTGGGTGTATCTCATGTAAGTCCCTTCTTCGTGATATATGACCCATATATTGACCGTCCTCTAGGAAGAACACGATGGGATCGAAGATGTACCCCCCTGGCACGAACCACTTTGATCCCAATTCTCCGTTATTCAAACCCGATCAACGTAGACATTTCAACTAACATCTCTTGTACGAATTCACACCATGCCACAGGCAATTCGATCATTATCTCAAACGTCGCCCTAACGTTCATGTCCGTGCTCCTGTTCAAGGCTGGCTCAAACTTTGTCCTATGGTATTATCTTGTGCCCTACTTGGTGCGTTCGATCCCTACTTTCCCTCGCGCCTTCTAACGGATCCTCAAAGCTAACTAACCACTGGTACGTTCCGCTTCCCTGATTCTTGTCTGACCTCAGTCTCCGAGTTCGTAGGATCGGTGAGCTAAGGATAGCCTCCCATCATAGCGGCCACTGACGGATCTCTTGTCAGTGATGTTTACCTTCCTCCACCATTCCGATCCGACGATTCCCCATTATCGAAAGAGCGAATGGTCATTCCTGCGCGGCGCTGCTGCAACTGTTGACCGGCCCCTTCTCGGCTGGATGGGTCGATTCTTCTTCCACAACATCAGTCACGACCATGTAGCCCACCGTACGTCCGTCTTTTTCTTTTTTTCTTGATGCTTTCTGATCGGAGAATAGATTTCTTTATCCAAGCACCGTTCTGTACGCTTCCTTCGGCCTGATCGGCAGTCGAAACACGGAACTAAACCAGCTCCTAGATAACGGTCCAGAAATCACGAAGGCGATCAAGCCCGTCCTCAAGGACGCTTACAACTATGACTCAACCGTACGTCGTTCCCCTTGGCTCCCGTCTTTCTCGCATTGATAGTTTATGTAACAGCCGACATTCTACGCGCTCTATCGGTCATTCACCCAGTGCCTGTTCGTTGAAGAGGAAGGGGACATCATCTTCTACAAGAATAAACACGGAGTCGCCGCTCGTGAAGTAGCAAAATCCGCCGTGGCCGCCATTCGAAATGACGGGTGGGACCCCACCACGCAAGACCAAATTGAGACGAACTCAAAACACGACTGAGACCGGCGGGCAGTGTATAATTATATAGAACACATCATTGCTGCGTATATGTAGAGTAGATATATGTGACATTCTTAGAACTGTATCAACGGTGAAAAGTTATAGATTTGAGCCTATTTAAAAATGGAGAACGAAGACATCGGGGTGGTATCGAGAAGCACCTGATGGCACCGCTGGAGGTGGAAGCAAAGTTTTGGCGATCGGGGGATGGACAGAGATAAAATAGATTCCGGAATGGTGTACCCATCATGATGCAGGTTGATTGGGAGACAACAATGGTCCAGACGGCCTGAAAGAAAACCTTCTGCCGAGATTCTGGTTTTGTAAGGAAGCAAAGATGGACTTCCGCCTGTCGCCAGGGCTGGCCGCATATTCATAGCCATTCTCGCCTTCCATCACAATCTTCATTGTTCGAGGGTCAATTCTGAACTTCTTATCATGCAAGGCCTCATTCATATCCTTGGCCCTCTGACGACCCGCGAGAAGTTCACCCATCCCAGTTTGACCACCAATAGAAACTGCACCAGCAATAGTACCAGGTTCATGCTTCAAACGGAGGTTCCGTCTGTCGTCTCGATGATAGACTTGAACGATGGTTGCAAAGAACGAGAGTAGTAACATGCCAGTCGCCAGAAGATGGACAGCAGTGTCACTGGAAGGGAATATGTCAATGGGTATATTTAGAGAGGTAACTTTATATAATTACCCTAGCCAGAGTCTCTTCTGAATTGTCGTTACTTGAAGCGTCATGGGCTGCGTTGTGGGTAGGAAATACACTTCTCTCGCAATGAGAGTCATGTACATGCTCTGTGAGATAGTATTAGTTTGGCCGCTTCGCTATGCCGTATGAAACACAAACATAGACTTTGTTCGACAGGTCAACGAACCGGCCTGCGTCGAACGAGGCAATGAGACCCTCTGGACTTTGCACTGCAGCCTGATAAACAGCGGCTGGCATCTGCAACTGAGTCGCATCCTCTCGCGCAAGAACGAATCGATCTGGATTCGTCAGATTGAACTGAATTCCATTATACGCACGACCGTTTAGAGGCGGACCCGTCACGTTCCCAGAAAACATCGAAAAGTTTGAATTCGATGTGAAAGGTCGAAGTTCGCGCACTTTCGTTAGGTTGCCAGTGGCCAAATCGACATTGACATTTACATCCCAAAGTGTGAAAGTTGGGTAGCATATTGTTGCAGATGCCTTGGCAGAGGGGGCATAACTGTAGATTCTTGGAGGTTAATAACTTTTTCGAGAGGTCGTGACATGTTCCCTACGTGAAGAACCAGAAGACAACAGGGCTGAACTGGGGAGGCACGGGGTTGACGCAATTAGGAGTATCAGTACCTAGAAGTAATGTCAGGACACGGAGAAAATGGCGAGTCTGCGACATACCAAAAAGTGTCGTCGCATTCTTATCGACCTGCCAAGACAGCGAACACCCATTATAATTCATTGAATTGACCCATCCGTCGCTCCCATCTTCCAGCTCGGTCATATTTACCTGCTCTTGTCAGTGAATAGTTCCTCGGTGATTGCAGAAGTCGACTAACGGAGATTGCGGTGCACCCAGCATCACTCTTCAGAGCTGTCGTATTTGCAAAAATGGTTCCGTTCTCTGCAATATTTTGGGGTAGCTGTGAAGAGTGCCCTCAGTTCCCGTGCTTTAAACTAAACCTTAAGGCGCTCACTTCAAATGGTGCCACTGTATATTGTCCCAGGATGAAGGGAGGAGTGTCCAGACGATACAAGACGGAGGCGGCGGCAAATCCAGCGGCGGTCAAGAAGGCTAAATTTAAAGTGTAAGCAGGGCGTCATCAGGGGCGTCGTGCGGCATCTGAATTGATCTCACAGGTGAGGTCAGTGAATTGAAGGTTCTGGTTCAACCCAACGGCAGCCAAACTATTCATAATCACATCTGTCCAACGTTAGAGGAGCCAATACATTAATAGAAATTCGTACCGGGCTCCTGCCAGTAAGTATCCCGGACGACGAGGAGGGCCGCGGCTAAGGGCTGAAAAGAGAGGGATAGGACCACCATTAAGGAAGCGATTGCGACCAGGTAATGTTTGTTGGATGTCGCGGTTGTCCAAACGAGAAAATTACTGGAAGAGGCCATGAGTAGCGGGTTCCGCGTCGGTCGATTCTATACGCACTTGCTTCGAGTGTAATCGAGAAGTAGACTCCGATGCGGTGGCGAGTCTCCATGCACGAGATCAACATATGGCTGGGAAATGTGAGGACCTGTCAATTAAGTAGGGCATCAAACACACCTGTAGTTTCTTGATTTCGATGTCCGTCCAAGTCCACATAGCCACGATCTAAGCAAAATGCACTCAGAAGCACGCGCGAACAAGACGGGTGAGATACCCACAAAAGCTGCGATGGCAACTGGAGGGAGGGTCTGCAAGCTTGAACTCAGTCAAGGAGCGTAGAATATTACTGTTCCACATACATAAACATAATGCAGAATGCCAGCTTGTTCGAAACCATCCCCAGTTGGCCAGCCTATAAACGCGCTGATGAGGATTTGGTGTTGGGATGCTCATACGAAAGCCTACCATTATTTTTCTTCGTCAATTTGAGAGCGACTTCCAACGCAATAGCACCCAACGCCAGTAACAAGACGAATGGTATCCAAAACCAAGCCCGGAGCGGATAAGGAATCCAGATTTCCTTCTCCTCTTGTGTCACATCCACAGCTAAATAGACACTCAGTATATCAAAAATCGGGATGAACGAAGTACTTACGAACCCATGCCCTTTTCTTTTCCGGTTGGGGCTCTGGGTAGGTGGCATATTGTGCTTGACCCTCCCCAGTCTCTAAGAGTCGTTGGGATGGCGTCCCAGGAGGGGTATCGCCACCAGTCTCAGTCTTCGCGCAAGGATCAGGTGATGGAGTTTTGATTTCAAGTTATGAGAGCTTACTGAGTAGGCCAGAGCGGGTGTGACTCCAGGTTTTGCACCTGGTGGTAGGAGATGGTGACCTTGGGTGCTATTGGCTCCTTGGTTGGAATTCCCTGGGACTAATTGACCAGTTTCATCGGCAGATACAGCAGTCGCGTCAGAAGCATAGGAATTGTGCATAGGCTCAATGTGGATTCTAGGAGATGACATCGGTTCAAGAAAATGGGTCCAAGCGCCGTGCCGGGTACAGGGGAATGCTTGCCAAACCTGGGTTGCACAGGCGTCGCAAATGGGCTGCAGTCAACCAATTCGCCTTCCAGCAGGCCAAGGCGAGTTTCCAGCTCAGGGTCACCGGTCACCCCGGCCTCGTGTCTATGCGACCGCCAGCGCTCTGGGCATCTTGGCGGCAATATGCGTGACAATTCTGCACTCATTTTGCAAGTAGACTGTAACCATTCAACACACCTGGCTTTCCAGTTGCAATGCTGGCATAGTTCGTTGGAGTACAGGACAGACTCGTTATTTCGCTTCAAGCTCGGGGACCTCCGGGCCGTTACATTAGTTCACTGTTCCCACGAGTCGTCACCACCATCAAAGTTTCCTCCACTTCAAGATTTCGCCACGCACGCGGTCGACGATGTCGAGCTCAGAGACGCCATGTTACACCGTTGTCTTCGAATCAAGTGCAGAATACCCATCTGCCTCAGAGCTTCGACAAGGTCTGGAGAAAGGCACCGATGAAGTCAAAATCGAAACGCTGCGCAAAATTATCGTCTCGACCATCAATGGCAATCCTCAGGCAAGTCCCAACTGCTTGTCCAATAGAGACTTGCGATTAACGTGTACGGACGCGTCAATAGCCCAATTTAATGATGCCCATCATTCAGTTTGTCCTTCCGTCTCGAAACAAGCAGCTAAAGAAGCTGCTACACTTCTACTGGGAAGTGTGTCCAAAATACGACGAAAGTGGGAAACTGAAGCAAGAGATGATTCTAGTTGTGTAGGTTTACCTCTATAGTACTTAATAGGCCAACCTAACGTATCATCCATAGCAATGCCATTCGCAACGACCTGGTAAGTTCGGCTACCCCACACCTTTTCCTGAGGCTTACTTCCTGCAGCAACACCCAAACGAATATATTAGAGGTGCCACTCTACGATTCCTGCAAAAGATCGCAAAAGATGCAGAGTTGTTAGAACCCCTCATCCCGACCTGCCGTTCATGCCTGGAGCACCGACATTCCTACGTTCGTAAAAACGCCGTCTTCGCCATCTATTCCATCTACCGAGAATTCGAACACCTAATCCCGGATGCCCCAGAACTGATCTACACATTCCTGATTGCAGAATCGGACTCTGCATGCAAGCGGAACGCTTTCGTTTTCCTCGCACACTGCGCAATGCCAAAGGCCGTCGAATACATTCTCAACATATACGATACGATCCCGTCACTCGACGAAGCTCTACAAATGAGCATTATTGAGGTCATACGACTTGACTGTAAGTCGGATTCTGCGCATAGAGTACGTGTTTCTCAGTCCTTCATGGCTTCGCACTCAAAATTTCCAAGCCTCGGTATATCCGTTGCATATTCGAACTCCTCAACGTATCTTCTCATGCGGTTAAATACGAAGCCGCTACGACACTAACGACCCTCACCCAAAATCCCGCTGCGGTCAAAGGTAAGATCGTCATTGTGCCGCTCAAACTCGTCTCCCTCATCAAACCTCAGCTGCTGCGTCGTGTTTTATCAACTTGGTGGTGAAGGAATCCGACAACAACGTGAAACTCATCGTCCTGGATCGCCTAGAGGTCCTCAGATCAAAACACGAGCATATTCTAGATACCTTAATTATGGATATCCTACAAATTCTGACTAGGTCCGTCGTTCTCCCTCCCTCTTGATGGAGTCTCTCAAATTTGTACAGCGCAGATATGGAGGTTCGGCGGAAGGCCCTGAGCATCGTCTTGAGCATGACCTCAAGCCGAAACGTAGAAGAGGTGGTCCTTTTCTTGAAAAAACAATTACAGCGGACTCAAGAAGCTGACTTCGAGAAAGTGAGTGAACCCATCGACTTCTCTTTCTCCCATGATTGATCTTCATAGGCGCCGGAATACAGGCAGCTTCTGATTCAGTCTATTCACGTCACCGCAATCAAATTCTCCGAGGTCGCCGCAAGTGTCGTTCATGCTCTGATGGATTTTCTTGGAGACTCGAACAATCCCTCCGCCCTGGATGTTGTTTCGTTCGTCCGGTGTGTACCTTTTGTGTACGACGAGAAAGGGTTGTTGATTACCTCGAATAGTGAAGTCGTCGAAAAATTCCCACCTCTACGACCAACTATCACGGAAAAACTCATCCAAACACTTTCCGAAATAAAATCTGGCAAAGTGTTCAGGGGTGTCTTATGGATCCTGGGTGAATACGTCGAAGCAGTCTCCGATATTCAGATTGCGCTGCAGGCGATTCGGAAAGTTCTTGGAGAGATCCCCATTCTCGCATCTGAACAACGCCTATTGGACGAAGCAAGCACAGAGGTGGTAGAAGAGGATAAGGACAAACCTAAGACGGAGAGCACTCGACCGAAAGTATTGGCGGATGGAACTTATGCAACAGAGACCGCCTTCTCTAGCACCTCGGCTGCACGATTAGATGCAGTAAAGGCTGCCACAAAGCCGCCGCTAAGAGGTAATTATATCCACTCGCTCATCTTGAAGCTAAAGTCACAACTGTTCCCTAGCTCTCATTTTGAATGGCGACTTCTTCACGGGTGCAGTGTTGTCTGCTGCTCTGACCAAGTTGGTGCTGCGTTTCGACGAGAAGACGAAAGATGTCGTTGCATCAAATTCCCTTCGGGCTGAGGTGCAATTCGTTCGTTTTGCTCAGTTTTTGCGCTGATGCGGACCTCTCACATAGGCTATGCTGATAATGACCTCCATCGTCCGAGTTGGCCAATCGAAATTTGTCACCGTTCAAATCGACGAAGATTCCAATGAGCGAGTGATGAATTGTATTCAAACACTGAGCGAACTACAAACGCAACGCGCAATCCACGAGGTCTTCCTTGAAGAATCGAAAGCTGCATACTCGAAGATGCTGGGTGCACAGGAGGTTTGCTCATGTTCCCTTACCATCATTTCTGTGCTCACACCTCTTTAGAAACGAGCGGCAGAGAAGAAGGAGGCCGAATCTGCTAAAGCTGCAATCATCCAAATTGATGACCTCTTAACATTCCGGCAGTTCTCGAAGAAGACAGCTGACGATGCTATCGACGTGAGGATCTTAACCAAATTCCGTTGAACCCTTTGTTGACTCGTATCTGTCAGTATGACGCAGACGTTGGTCTCGCAACAGGATCTGTAGAAATCCAAGAAGATTTCATGTCCAATCTCAGTCGCATATCTCAATTGACAGGTGACAACAACGGTCTACCGAGCTTTGATCGCCAATTCTGATCCCATCGCTAGGTTTCTCTGATCCAATATATGCGGAAGCCTATGTTAAAATGCAAGGATTTGATATCCTTCTGGGTAAGCCTCCCCGACATTTGTGACTTGACGATGAGTGAACGCTCCGTTAGATGTCCTCTTGGTAAACCAGAGCAGCAATACCCTTCAGAACTTATGCCTGGACTTTGCTACCCTTGGCGATCTCAAGATTGTTGAGAGGCCCTCAGTATATACTATCGCTCCCCACGGTTTCCAAAGTATCAAGGCCACCATCAAGGTCTCTTCAACCGAGACTGGAGTGATTTTTGGGAGCATTCTCTGGGAAGGGCCCAACATGTCAGAAGCATGCGTGATCCTGAACGATATCCACATCGACATCATGGATTACATCAAACCAGCCCACTGCAACGAGGCTCAGGTGGGTTGTTCCCCTCTTCAGCGGGAGTCAGCTAACCATCCCTTACAGTTCCGAAGCATGTGGACCGAATTCGAATGGGAGAACCGAGTGAACGTTAATAACCCCATGACGTAGGATCCTTCTAATTAACCTTGCATTGGCGGTTACTTAGCGTCATCTAGGGATCCTCGAGAGTACCTGAAGCACGTCATGAAGGCAACGAACATGTCATGCCTTACACCTGAAGGTGCCTTGTCAGGCGACTGCGACTTCTTATCTGCGAACATGTATGCGCGCAGTTTGTTCGGTAAGATTGTCCTCGCTGTCACCATCCGCTCAACTCTACTAATTTGCCCTACAGGTGAGGACGCATTGGCGAATCTGAGCGTGGAACGAACAGAGGCCGGTGTCACTGGGCACGTGAGGATCCGAAGTAAAACGCAAGGGATTGCCCTATCGCTGGGAGATAGGATTACGATGGGTGAGTACTGTGTGATTACAGATGCTCAATATCAATGGAAATGATGCACTGACTCGAATCTGCGCTTTTTAGCGCAAAAGGCAAACAAACCGCTAGGTGCTTAACACGTTACCCGCGTTACACATGTACTGTACACCTAGATAAAATAGCATGTAATCTCCGTCGGGACTTGTTCAGGACTAAAACATAGATGATGGTCGTCCGTTTCAAGCCGAAAGTGTTTCCTCGAGATCCATTCATGTTATATACATCAGGGGTTTGATCGACAAACAACCTCTTCCTGAGAGGTGTAAAACTAGTCCTCAAGGAACTTGACAGCGTAGCAGTAAAAGCAAAGCAAAAAAGACAAAACAGCTCGAGATAAAGCGATGGAATATTGAAAGGTCTAGTGTATATCAAAAATTTACAAATATTGCATTGTATACAATTCAGAGTCATAGTTATAAGATAAGAAAAAAGACGCAGATAATATCTACGATCCAGATGATGAAGAAATTTCCGTTTGGTGGATAAATGGATGGATGTGCATATGGGGCATAGGAGACATGAACTTGGACGTGATCATAACAACTGGACAATGAGTATCTATACGCATTGTCGAGTTGAGAAAAGAAGGGTCATCATAAGAATGGAACTGCTCCGGAGCGGAGAGCAACGAGCGGGCGCAAAACATGATCGAGGTAAGTACGTGTACCAAAGTACACGCCAACCAAACGAACCATACACGTACCAAGAAGGGGGACCCACGTTCAACGCGTCCACGCCAAGCTTCAAGGCCGCCATGGCCTTGGAATCCGGTTCGGTGCACCACTGCCAGCAACAGACGAGCCCACTTCACTCTGTTGCGAATACTGCGACAGTCTCGACGTGCTCCGTCCAGTACTTGAATCAAGTTGTTCGTAATTCTGGATCAAATCCTTCACACTCCCACTACTCCTTCTTGGACGAGGAATAGGTTTAATTAGGTCAACCAATTCCACTGGTTTAGGAACCGGGTGTAACTCGACTAATCGTCTAGGTTGAACAAGACGAGGGATCCTTGATGGTGCAATAGTAGGCTGTGGTCCATGATGCAATTGGACCAACTCTTTGGGTGCTTTGGATTTCGGTATAGGTGGACGAGCGGGTGTGACAACAGGTGGTCTTGACTTTGATAATATATCAAGTGGGGGTAAAGGTAAACCTGGATGTGTGGATGATTTGATCTTGGTTGCCGGTGGTGCGGTCTTTGGCATCGACGGTAGATAAGAGAATAGGAACCCTTTGACACGTTTTCCGAGTGTCGTTGATGGTGGTTCGGGTCGTGTTGAATGGGAAGGAGGTGGTAGTGACGCGGAGAGTTCCAAGGAATATTCATCATCAATAGAGCCAGATTGGTCGTGCACATCTACATTTCTGTTCTTTGGAGTTGTAAGGTGTTGATTCTCGCTCACGGCGACGGCCTCCTCAAAGAGGTGTGAGTAACGAGGGGCCAACAAGGTTGGTGGGACCTTGGCCAAATCCTTGAATGGGCCATCTACGACCGGTGGAGGCAACACGGGACGACTCTTCGATGGTGGGCGTCGGGCCAGAGGCGTGAAATCGGGCACCGCCATGGTAGGTAACCGTGGCGAATTGCTTGCACTGGACGTAACTCGAGGCGTCGTCGGTGGAGCAACATGTCCGGCTTCCTGTTTATTTCGCAAAGCGGAGGCACGCTGCAGGATGTTATCACTAAGGATGAAGAGAGAAAAAGTTTATCAGCGTCTATAACCCGGAGGGGAATAAGGGCAAAGTACCGTTTCCACGCGTCACCGAATTGATTGATAACATCATAGCCACCGTAGAGAGTGACGAAACGTTCAACAACGTTCTCGATCTGAACGTCGTCGACATCGGCCAGTTCATCAGGTTGCAATCCTTGGTCCATCCCCGCAGCCAACCTTTCGTCGGTGAAGCAACCATCCAACTGTTTCCAATCATCTTTGGCCCAAACCCTTTGTCCGACATCCGAAACGGTGAATTGGCTTGGAGCTGGTTGATGGTGCTCAACTACAGCCGAATGACGACGTGGTAGTGGTGTTTTGAACGGATCACGCCGGGGCGATAGGCAGAGAGATTCCTGTTCATGGTGAACACTCAAGTCTTTCTCCGCCTCTGCCAGTAACTGGGGCAGTGTCATCACAGGTGTTCCTGGAATGAACACTTGGTCCCCAACTACGCCTCCCAACGTCAGTCGGCGTTCCTTCTTTGCAGATTGAGTCTTTCGAATGCCAGACCCTACAAGACTCCTCCGCCGGTTATCGTGAGCAACAGAATCGACGGTCGAATGGGATGTACGCCGCTTCTTTTGCTGAAGGATCTTTGTAAAGCAGTCATAGTCGTGCTATCGAATAATCCACGAGTTAGGGATAGATTACAACGAGATGACAATAATTACCTGCTTGAGAATTGCCGCAGCGCGAGCGGCTGCCTTTGGATCTGAGCTAGATATCTTCACCACACCAAGCCCAGTATCGTACTCCTCTTCTGTTCCATCCTCGTCGTCGATGGAAGTATCGACTGCATCATTAACCTGAGGTACCAGAGGCTCTCTGCGGGGGAACAGGATAGAATATGCGGACGGGGAATGCGAGCTTTCGGATGCCTCCGCATGAACGTCGTCCTGTTGCATTGCCAAGGGTTGATTGACAGGATCGTCATGTGTTAACTCTACGGGAGTTGCGTCGTGCTGGTCGTCCCCAGGAGACTGAACTCTTTCTTCGTGAGATTCTGGTTCAACAGACAGAAGACGAACTTCCTCTTCTTCAGCTTCATCTCCGCTGTGCGATTCCATTGCGTCTGGTTCAGGGAAACTCATATTAGAATCTCCTGAAACGTTAGGGTCCTGGTGAACGTGCTCAGCTTGAGCACGGGCAGGCATAATATCCTGCTGGGTGAGCTCTTCGATTTCGGAATCTTGGTCGAGGTCGGCCGTATCAAGTTCTATTGCAGCGCGTTGGAGCTGAGCATCAGAGGGAAGAGGTGTAGCAGCAGAAGGCTGTGGGGTGTTGTCGCGGACTCGAGAGAAATCTAACTTCTGAATTGGCGAGCCTAGTTCATCGGGTTCAATGTCATCTTCGAGCGTCTGCAATGCATTTCCACCGCTCTTGCGAGGGAAAGGGCTGATAGGCCGCCCCCACTTCTCCATACGATCTCTCGTCGCGCTGCTCGGCGGGTCCTGCTTCGTTGGTACCTTCATCATTCTCCACCTCCCCGTGATCTCTCCTACACCCTCAATGACCTCCGGATCTGCGTCTTCGTCGTCACTGTCGGTCCAAGCACCATCGGAGACGGGTATGTTGAGGTCAAACGCTGCAAGTTGAGCGTTGTCATCCATGTCCATGTAGCTGAGGTCACTAGAATCAGAGTATGGAGCTTCCCAAGTGGGTTGTACCATAGGAAGGTCGTCGAATTGCTCATCAATCGGAGAAGAGGAAGGCGGAAGGGTCTGTGCTTCGATGGCAACCTCGCGGAAGACCTTTGCTTTGGGTGGGGTGGACAGAGGTACGACTGAACCGGAAAGTAAAAGGGGGTCGTCGGTGGGACTTGCGGGTGGCATAGGCGCATTCAAGTCGATATCAGGTAGCTCCTTCTTGATAGGGAGATTGATTTTGAGATGCTTGCTATTCGTATGCCGTTTTGTCTTTCGCTTTGAGGATTTGGAAATGGTGGGGGTCATCATTACTTCCCTAGGAGGAGTATAAACCACACTAGGTGGTTCATAAGGGGGTATTGGGGTGGCACTTCGCCTCGCTTTCGCTGAGAATGTTCGACGAGCAGTTGAACCCTCGGCTTCGCAGGCCATAGGTGGGAGGTAATCTGCATCTGGGTTCGCGACATGAGGGGACTTTAACACGACGCGTTTGGTTTTGGTCGGGGTAAGTTCCTGAGGTGCGGTGGAGGACGAACGGGTAGGAGAAGGGATGGAATTTTGGCGAATGTGGTGCTTCGTCTGCTTCCTTGGTTTTGGATTAGGAGTGGCCTCAGCTGGCCCAGGAGAAGCTGGGGGTTGACCCGAGGAAGCCACAGCGGTCCGTTTGCGCTTGGGGGCTGACACGGGGACAGCACCAGCGTTGACCAATAACGAAGGAGTAAAAGGAGTTGGTTTCTAAAACGAAACGAGGTTAAACACGTCTTTTAACACGACAAAGGGCACAAAAGTACGTACAGAGACGCGTCGGAGGGTCTCTTCAGGAGGCGGGCTGATGGGGAGCTTGGCGGGCGGGATCTGTTCGAAGACGGACATGGGTGTCCTTGAGGAGCGAGAGGAGCGTTTGTTCTTTGCGAGTTTTGTGAGGTCAAGAATGTTGTTCGGGCTGTTCATCGCCTGGGCCATTGGCGAGATGCTTTAGTTTTCTGCCATTCTTGGAAGTTCTGGTTCAACTTGTTCGCCACACGTGATTCACTTTCAGACCGAGCCTTCGCTTAGCGGCTCATAAGGCGATCATAAGGCGACAGTCAATTGCAAAGGATATTTACATGCTAGCACAGTCACAATCCAAGAGACACAGTTACTAATGTCCAGTAGCTCCATAATATGCAGGTTGTTGAGCTTCTTGATATCCCGGGCCAGGAACGAACTGCCCAGATCCGACATCTACGAAAGAGATGCTCAGACTTATCAAAGCGCGAGACAGTATGGCTGACTTACAGTAGAAGCCTCCACGACCATATCTCTCTTCTGCTTTAATCTTCTTGTATATGAGCCAAAAGGCGTGAATATGACCAGGGATATATCCAAGACTAGATCAAAACGAGATCAGTACAGATACATGGTGTACCAGAGAGTGAGAGCGCACCAGGTCAATATGATATTGATAAGAAGGTCGCAGCTGCATCCGGTTACAATCAATGCAGCAGCAGGTGGGAAGAGGATGGCAACCTGACAGCGACGAGTGATACATTAAGATATGACTGACTGGCAAGACTGAAGACTTACGAGAATCAAAAGGACATCTGAGGTTCTGACCATGGTGGTGGTTGGTGGTTAACAGCGAGGTGGCCTGACGCTTGCTCCGAGTCGTAAGTTATACAGTATTTGAGGGGCAAGCTGCGGCTGAGCATTCTCATGTCACTCGTTGCGTCACTGCGAACAGCCTCATAGGGTTCGGCTATTTCTCTCAGCCGATCCGCCTAATCCTCGCGCTGACCCTTACTTGAATCGACCCGTTCCACAAGAAATAATTCGCGTTACAATTATACGAAACAGAATGAAAAAAAAATGAAGGGAAGGTGTGCTACAAAAGTTTACCCAGCATGTATGTATGCAATATATGTAATACAAAACCACAAGAAACGACAGAGAACGGGAGGGTTAAAATATCGAGAGACAGAAAAGTACGAAAGGGAAAAGAGAGGACAACGGCAATGGCAAAATAGCAGTCTATCAAATATAATAACTAAACGTCAAGGTCCCTCGTATGCCAAGACGTCGAGCTATCCAGAGGTCGGAGCAAGAGAAAAAATCACAGCAAGTGTACGCTTTTTGCACCAATAATGTCGACGGGCCAACACTACCCATCACCCATCACAAAGACAACATCCTCTTCCTCATCGTCATCGTCGTCATCACCTTCAGCTCCACTCCTCCCGTGTATTCCATGCGAAGAGTCTCTAACGATCGGGTAAACACCTCCCGCCGATGAAGAAGAATCGTCGATGCCGCTTCCTTCTGGTTCGATAGTGCTCTTGGCTGCATCCGGCAATATATATTGCGCCCAGTCCTTTGTCCGCACCCAATCGCCCTTCACCTCCACTTCTGTCGAAAGTCCCAACACATCTCTGATCAATTGCATATCCACTGTCAACTGTTTGATTCGGTTGAATGATGCGAGCAAGCTGATCGTGATCCAGCCCCTAGAATCCATCTACAGCTGGCTATGAGCAGATGCGTTAATAGATGAGAAATATGATAACTTACTCTCTGTCGCAAAAAGAAATCCGCTGCCAAATTTTGCGAACTTAAATAGTACTCCAATTGACCGAGGAGGAACCATCTCAAAGGATCAAGTGGAAACACCAACGCCGTTCTCGGCGCAGGGAAAGGAGCAGCACTAGCATTCTGCGCCGCCGGAGGTGCGGGGATAGCTGGTGGAGGAGCAACCCCAAACCCATCGTAACCATGTGGAATCGGATACCCAGGAAGCGCTTGATGAGATGGTGGCGGCGGATAATACCCATTCGGATTCGGTATATCCCCAACGACCAGTGGTTGATAATGTGGGGGTGGTGTAACGTTAAATGGCTGTCGTTGGTGTTGTGGAGTTTGATATCCTCCACGCACACCACGACCAAAACCTCTGGAGTAACCACCTCGTCCGCGTCTTCCAAAACCTCCGCGATCAAAACCTCCGTAAGATCCACCTCGTCTCGAGCGCGCAAAATTGTCGTCCCTAGGTCCCATACGGTCGTCTTTTCGACCTAGATCAGGTTCAAGTTGCGCGTCCGACTGACTGGGTACCATCTCTGGAACCCCGTCGATACCCTCCGGATGTGGGAAGGCACCTGGAAACCCAGGCCTAAGATTCCTGGAATCCCAGTCTCCTGGTCCTTCCGCGTGGGGATGATGCGCATACGGAGGATTTGGATTTTGAGGGTATAACCCACCATTCGAGATAGAAGACGGGACAAACAGAACTCTTTCACCACTAACTTCCGGACTACGGACCGGAAGCGTCATCGGCGACAGGACACGCGGAGGACCTTTAGTTTCAACGCCAGCTTGGAATCCTGCATGCTGGTTCATCGCTCCAAACTCCCATTGGACCTCTTGCACAGAAATTGCGCCCTTCCTCTGCCTGCTGGTCCATACTGATTCACCAAGTGGTATATTAGGAACCCATCTCTTCTGAGTTCGTGATTTTAGTCGTAATGAAGCCCCAATACCAACTGAGAAAGTTAAACCTTTCGTATTCGACGTTAATGGTTGAACGAATGCGACTGCCAATGGGTCCGCGGCATCGATAGATCCAAACACAAACGGTTGACCAGGTTGTTGACCTCTTCGACGTGAGGGATCGACTCTGAAACCATCATACGCAGGCCCTAGAGCGTGCTGTTGGTCTGTGAAAGAAGCAGACGAGGGAACGCCTCCGACTGGTGGCGGATTAGGTTGTAGTTCGTGAATGGGGTAAGGGTATTGTGGATGGGGAAATGGTGTAGAATCGAGATGTCCCTCCTGAGGATACCAGTGAGGGTAAGGTGGGTGGATGTTGTTATTATAGTCGTAAGGCGCATAAGGCGGATAGAGGGGATACGGAGGAGCAGTAAAGGGTTAAGGTAAGTGAGGAGGCGTCGAGTTGCCAAGAGGTGACGGATAGTTCATGTATGGGGGCTATAGAGGTGAATGTCCTGAAGCACTATGCGGATATTGCAAAGGGTCTTGAGGAACTGTGAGGGGCAGATGGATAGGTGAGGGTTGTGGAAAGTAGGTCGTTCCGTTGATTGTGGTAGCCGTCGGAGGTCCATACATAGGCATAGGCGTAGCTATGGGAGGGGCCAGATTTGGGTCAACGCTCAAAGTGGGGCCTCTATGCGTGAAGGGATGCGGCCGGGGAGAATTTCTACCAGAGGATCGGCTTGATGTGCCGCCGTTCAGAGGGTTAGTGGGGTCATCGGATGGGAGGCGTCTTGACCTCGACAAGTGCGGGCTGGAGTGCGCACTGTTGGTACGACTATTGACTCGAGACTGAGAAACGGAATGGGTGGACGATGTCCGACCTGAGGGCGTGCGCGTTTGAGCCTGTGAATTATTACGAGACGGATGGACCTGAGTATTTTGAAATCCACGCCGAGGATTGTGGCGGTGTCCTTTATCAGAGGCAGCTTCATCTGCCTGTACGGGTAAGGAAACCCATTTAGATTTTTCACCTAAATATCGCGTCAATGAGTTGTGTTGACGGTCAAGAAGTGATTTCACTTACTTTGCTTCGACAAACCTGCTCCAGTTCCTGTCTCAGTGGAATCCTGATCATAAGTTTCAACAGCAACTGCCGCGGGCGGAGGTGGTGTCAGTTGAGATGCGGACGGCGCCTGACCCACAGCTGGCCAAGCCTCTGGGTCATGGAGAAGTGGGGGTACGGTTGGCGCTGGATAGACACGAGGCGGACGGGGAGGTGGACGAACGACAAACGGATCGGGTTCCAGCGCATCGGAATCGTTGTAAGATGCTGATGAGGGCTGTAGTGTAGAAGAATCCTTCGACCGTTGTGATTGGGGATTAGGAGATACGCTGTGAGGGGACGACGACGACGATTGGGTCGAACTGGGTTGAGGAGACTGTGCGGCTTGTTTTTCTCGTCGAAGATTCCAAAAGTTGGCCGTAGAAGCCTTTGAAGGAGGCTGCTGCGAATTTATTGCTGTGGATATGATAGCGTCCGGTTCAGTGGATGCACTGGAACTTCCGTTCACCTGTCGCTCAGAGACGGGCGATGAGGATGGTCCCGGCTGAAAGGGGGATGTCGTGAGAACCACTGTCGAAGTATCTGCTGCTGTGGAGCTCATCGAACTGGATTTTGAGATTGCTGGCGAGGACTTTATAGATCTGGAGGTGGTGGGAGAAGCATTGGGTGGCAAGGGCGTGTGGACAGCTCGGGGCGGCTGGAGGGAGTTACTGGACTTGATATTCTGGGCCTTCTTTGCGCGGTCAGCGTAAGACAAAGCCTGCGGGGTGGTGTGGGGTGCAAGAGAAGATGAAGCCATCAGTATATGCACTGTATCGGTGAGAATGCCACCGGATGGGCTGGATATGAATGCGATAACCTCCTGATGACGAAGGTCGGGGCGTTGGTCGGACAAGACGTGCGATGAGGACGAGAAGAAATAGATAACAAGACGGAGGAAGAGACGAGGAAGAGAAACACCAGAGGCCGGACGATGTCGTCGTCAAAGACTAAAAGGACAAAACAGTGAGCGACACAGCGCCTCCAACAAATCTGCCGTCGCGTACGCCGTCGAACGAAGTTCCCACGCCAGACAACCCTGTGGTCTCTCCTTGTTTGCATCTGCTATATCTACAAGCTCTCGCCTTCCTCTCTGAGAATCTTTCGCGTCTCCACAAGTGCCATTCCCAGCAGGTTCAATCCCCACGTCGACCTGTCTCTCGACAGCGCGCTATTCTCGCCGTAACCAATGCCCCAAATCCTGTCCCGAGGACTGGCCTCCACAATCTCCTTGTCTCCGGTCGCCAGCAGCTTTGCCTTCAACTCGGGACTCTGGCGGAATTTGTGCAGACTCCCTTCCAACACAATGCGATCCCTTTCAGCCACCCACTGGTCTTCGTCGAACCCCTTAACCTTTCGCCCAAGGCTCTTGACATACGCCATGTCTTGACTCGATGTCCCCGTCACTTCCAATATTTCCTTTGCAATCCCCTCGTCCTGAAATAATAGCGCCTTCTGGATCATCATCCAGTGTTCTGCTGTCAGAAACTTGACAGACTCTTCTTTCCCTCCAAGTTGTATGGTTGCCGTAAAGGGTGAATAGCCCCACTGCGATCCCCACCCACTTGAAACCAGATCAGGTGAAATAATCAGATGATCTCCCGGATGGACTTACTGGTCTTCGTTGGTCTTCCAGAAAAACACAAAATCATCCTTGCTTCGCATGGTGGTACGTCAAAGCGGACTGTCGTACAGATATTTCGTCGTTTCTTTATATGTGGTAGCAGGACTGACTCAACTTGACAAATTAGAATCCCGACCTAGGTGACTCGCTGTCCTCAATTACATCAGTGAACCGCTGACTACTCTTTATGGAATCCGCCACATCGCAATCCCACACCTCTCTGGGTCAATTTCGTTCTTCGCTTCCTTGCTCTCCTGACTTCTAATAGCACTAGCAACCAGCAGCTTGAGTGCGTCCTTGAGGACGTCTTTCTTCGCCTGCTCTGGCTCGGTATCCTGGACCTCCTTCACGACTACTCGGTCCCATGCAACGCAAAGGTCAAGATACTCAAAGAGGACCTTCACCATACCTTCGAACTTCCCGGTTTCTGTCTCTTCTTTCCCATCTTCTGGGATTTGAATCTTCCAGAGTTTCTCCAGGGTTAACGTATCCCATGCGACCAAAGGTGTGCCTGTCTTGACTGGTATCACGACCGCTGGACAACCATTGAGGAGAATGTACCGCATGACGCTCTCTCCAGGCCGTGCGCTTGTGGTCCATAGTTTGCGATGCGGTTTCAACCCGACTAGCATCACTGCCAGTCTACGAGGCATTGGCGGCTTAGGAAGGGGCGTCACCGCCGGTTCAGGTGACGGTGGTCTCGACTTAGAGAATAGGCTTCCGAGATTTGGCAGCTTCGGTATCGACAGTTTATGCTCTGGCTTTTTTTCCTCTTCGTCCGAAGGCTCGGGTTCCACCCGCTCGCAAAGGACAATGGCTGATTCTGATTCGGACAGGAGCCGTTCTCCGACTAGGTAATCAGCTAGGTGGGAGCATATTGTTAGCGTCGCACGGTCGTTTCAGTTTCATGACTACCTGCTAGGAATGGACCATGGCAAAAGACAATATCTGGCGTCATCGTCCGAGGGATAATTGGTCTTCGCGCACTGGCGAAAAGGTATGGTGAAAACCATCCTTTCTCGACGGCCAAATAATCCTTCACCGAGGAAAAGAGCGAAGGATCCCTGGTTTCAACGGTTGGGAACTCTGAAACTCTTCGTGATAGAACATACGCACTTGTGCACTGAGCCTCGGTAGAATCCCAATGCAGCATCATCAATGGTATGCTTATACCTCATTGTAATGAGGAGCACTTTCACCCCAGTCGTTACGAGCCTGTCCGAATGAAGACCAACGAAATGTTTAATCGGTTTCCCGAAGACGAGGTCATTGGCCATTTTCGTCGTTAATCCAAAACCTTCGTGAAGCCCGACTTCCACCAGAATGGAGTCTCCAAATGAAGACATCACGACATCGCTGACAGGGCCCATGCTGATAATAGAGAAAGTCATTCTTCCGAAGACATCGGAACAAGAGAAAGCGGAGAGCGAAGGACTCACACTGGTGCAGCAACTGCTGCCATGCCCCCCTACACAACATGGAGTAGTAACCACAATCGCGCGCACCAGCAAATGAAGAGCAAGAGTTTTTTTTGATCGTTTGAGAGTGCTTGAAAGACATAGGAGAACGATTGACTGACCGTAGCAACTATAACCGTGTGCACAGCAAGATCCCGAAACCGAATACAAGGAAGGAGAAGTGGTGATGAATCGCCCCACTTTCGGATTGAGGATGACAGTTCCGAATGTTATTTTGGGTGGATAAGAGGGAAAGGTTTGCCTTACGGGTGAAAGGCAAATCACACTTGTCCCAGCCGCTCGAAGGGATTCATACGAGGACATGACGATCCTTCCTGTCATGGACTGTATTTCTTGAGGTGTCATGATCGTTGCAATGCTAATCGGAAATGGAACAAGATAACGCACCCCCACTAACTTCCGAACAATCCATGGTGCAGCCTTCTCTTGTTCATTGCTAATCTCGGGGATGGACGCTGGATCAATGGGGCCAAGCGTTGAAACGTCCTGCATCTTCGTCCGGAAAGGAGGACAGGATATCGATATCGATGGTTGCCTCCTCCAATGATAATCGATAATCGATAAAGATCGGCAATGTTGGTGAAGCCTAACAGAAAATAGACCACGTTACAGGACCCTTCAACGTGACAGTTTTAGCTGGAACGAGACCTGCTTTTTTGTATAATCTATTATGATTCAAGTTTTGTACACGATGAACATATGCGCAGCAGGTTTACTGATACATATCGGGTTCGAGCACGTTGAGGCTCCAACATATTCAACTCCTCCTCCTCCTTTGACCCGCATCTCGCCGCTCGCTATCTCATCCTTGCCAAAAATTTTAAATAAGACCCTCCCCGATGATCCGCACTGAAAGGATGTTGAAGATCCTATTTTACAGGTAAGGTGAGGCGCGTTGAGGCCGTCACATATATAGATACATGCTTAGTAGCGGTAGTGGTTCTATAACCAGAGATGAGCATGGTATTCATCATTCGATAAGGAACATGACATACAGGTTTGTAGGGGCCTTCGATAGGGATGTCCAAATACTTGGATTGCTCTCCCGACAAGGTTGTAAGTTTAACATTGAGCTGAGCGAGGTGAGCACGTGCGACCTCCTCGTCGAGGTCTTTAGGCAACATGTGGACACCCAAGGGGAATCGCTCTGGGGTCGTCCAGAGAGCGATTTGAGCCAAGACTTGATTAGAGAAGGAGCAGGACATCACGAAGGAAGGATGACCAGTTGCACAACTGTTTACGGGAATAAGTAGCCATCCGAAAGTGAACAGGAAACGCTTACCCCAAGTTTACCAACCGACCCTCGGCAAGGAGGAGGATATGACGACCAGAGGCCATGGTAAAGCGGTCTACTTGCGGCTTAATGTTGGTGACGGTTTTGGCGTTCGCTTTCAACCAGGCGACATCAATTTCAACGTCGAAATGTCCGATGCTATATGTGAATGAGTCCTGGATTCTGCCATTGCACAACAGGGTTCCTTACTTGCAGACGATGGCATCCTCCGGCATTTCAACGAAATGCTTGGCGGTAATGATATCCCGATTGCCAGTGGTAGTAACGAAGATATTAGCCCGGGAAGCGACTTCTTCCATGGTGGTGACTTCATAACCAGCCATCGCAGCCTGAAGGGCGTTGATGGGATCGATCTCGGTTACCACAACTCGGGCACCATAGGAACGGAGCGATTCGGCACACTTCAAGGGAACTGTTTGAGTGAGGAAGTCCTTCGATGAACGGAAGCTTACTTACCCCTTTACCAACATCACCATACCCCGCGACGACGGCAACCTTTCCAGCCAACATAACGTCAGTAGCCCGCTTGATACCATCGACCAAGGATTCACGACATCCGTAATAGTTATCGAACTTCGATTTGGTAACGGAGTCGTTGACGTTGATAGCAGGGATCTTAAGCTTCCCGTCACGGAAAGCCTTGTACAGGTGGTGAACACCGGTGGTAGTCTCCTCAGAAACACCACGGATACCTGCGGTAAAGTTAAGAAAACACGGACATTTTGAACAAAAAAGATAACGGACCTGCCAAGAATTGAGGGTATTTCTCGTGGACAAGGTTTGTAAGATCTCCTCCGTCATCAAGGATCATGTTAAGCGGCTGTTTGCCCTTGAACGCGCTGAGGGTTTGGTCAATACACCAGATATACTCTTCTTCAGTCTCGCCCTTCCATGCGTAGACAGGTACACCAGTGGCGGCAATACTATGTTATTGGTTATCAATCAAATTCGGAATTCCAAATGGGTACACCCACGCAGCAGCGGCGTGATCTTGCGTAGAGAAGATATTCTAAAGGAAGGGTAGTTAATGAGCCGGCAATGGGAAATTAAAGATGCATACGCAGGAAGACCAGGAAACTTCCGCGCCCAAGGCGGTCAAGGTTTCGATGAGCACGGCGGTCTGAATTGTCCTGGGAAGCCTGAGTGGTGCCCCGATCAAAATAAATAAATGAAGTGACGTACATATGCAAGCATCCAGCAATGCGAGCACCCTTCAAGGGCTGGTTGGCACCATGCTACACCACCAGGTCGTGAAGATGTGAAGATCGCAAGTTTTGACATATAAATACCTTTTTCCTAATGTACATGAGCCCAGGCATCTCATTCTATCGCGGAGGATTTAATAGATAAACGCGACGCAGTGTTGATCGATGTTACCTCGGCGATCTCAATCTCTTTGCGACCAAAAGCGGCGAGGGATATATCTAGGGAGATCCTGTGTTAGACACAACGCATATACTGGGTAAGATTACATACCTGCAACCTTGAAAGACATTTTAGAGAGACTTGCTTCGAGTTGGAAGTTGGGGGAAAGGAAGAATCGCCTGGAGCGAGGTCGCGTAGTCGTGAGTTTTCAATCGTGATCACGTGATGATTATCTTGGTTCCAGCCTGGGCTTGAGCACGCTGCATTCGCCAGGGTCCTGTTCGAGGTTCATTTACGTTCATTTGCCGCAACGTTCAAGTGAGATCCCTCGAGAAGCATGCCCATGCCTCACACAGGTTCAAGCAAAAACACGCCCTTAGATTGTCGGATTGTGGAGGTTCTTCAGTTCACCTGTCAACTCGAGCAGGGAACTTCAGGCGATTCACAAATTCATTGCTTCCCAGTACCCCGGTTCTTTCGGCTGTATGTACACACTTGACCTTGGTGGCGAACACTCGACTCACATTACAGATGCCCCAACCGACCTGTTGAGGAAATCACCAAGTTCGTCAATGTGGACTTGGTCACTGGAGAGGTCGAGCTCCCGACTAATGAGAGGTAAGTGATCTCAGTCCGGGTTCTTGATTACTGACCAACTTAGTCACGAAACCCAGTCGAGTTGGACCGACGGGGCGTCCATGGAAGAAAATTCTACGGTATGAACATCATGACAAATAAACAAGGCACCAGCGAAGGATCCTTGTGTCGTTGAAGGATGGGCGGGTGCATCAGAGATTTGATCTAGAGTGCTCCAATCACAATAAGAATTGCATAGACGCTCGATCTCGTTACTTCCTCCTGGGTTGAGGAGCGAGCTCGATCGCTACAAAGTTGATACGGAGATTGTGCAGGTCCGGCAGATACCTCGAGATGAATGACTCAAAGCTCCTTATTTTAGATAGCCATGCTTGATCAATAAGGAGCGGAAATAGAGGTCTCCCGCGGTGAGCGACACAGACCCTGTGCAGGCGTGCTCAGTTGGTAACCTGGGTGTATGTTTGGGGTTGTTAGGAATGCTGGCTTTCGGCACGGGTACTATGTGCCGGCAAGGTCCGCCAGCGCTGTTACGATCATGTTTTGGAGAAAAGGTCCTCGACGGAACGGATTGCGATCCGAGGCAGAACAAGGATAACCTATTGGTCATCAGTTCGTCGACTGTTCCATCGCTTAGCTGCGTCATCACCGAGCCACCATCAGCCATGCGTACAGCCCGTTGTAGGCAGATCCCCTCGCATAGTCGTTGTGTATCGAGTTATCACCTTCGCAACATCACGTTGATTCAGCAGTAGGCGACCAGTTCGACCCAACTTCACGAGATTCCATGATCGGCAGTAAGGCACTGCCCAGGATTTAGGATGCATAAACTAGAATTAAATCGATCCCTCCGACTGACAGACTTTTAGATAGACTTCTCCTCGGATTCCATAAAACCAGGAGGCTTTCTGACATGACTTCTGTCCAAACTTCAAACACCTGGTTCTACACCCAACCAACCTTCAACACACTCTCCAACCTCTACATCATGTCAACTCCCTACGATTCTTGGACTCCCACTGGCAGAGCCAATCGTTCGACCGAACGCCGCTCCTCTGGCTCTGCAGACCAGATCAATTATCACGATTCCTCGTTTGCCTCGACGGTATGCACGAGATCGCTCATCGACCACGTTCCTCGTTGACCCCATGATTTTTTAGCATCCCCTCAGTGCTGGCCTATCCGATTCTACGATACCCTCCGATTTGACAAGCGTCATGACAGGCCCGGTCCTCGCTGGCCGTTCTGGGTGGAATCAAACGACACAAGCACAGGTCCCGTCTTTGACCCCATACTCGAGCATGCCTGGCGGGGGTCAAGTCGCTTATGGTATGTCAAACATGCAAGCAGAAGATATGGTCTTCAATGACCTCACTTTCCACAATGACTCTCCAGAATCTCATTCCCCTCCCTCGTCAGGCTACCCAGCCTATACGGATCAATTTCTTCATTCATCAATGCAATCCACTGCGACAACCAGTTACACTGGAACGTCTCCATCTCCTGGGACATACACACCGCGTGTCTCCCCGCCTCGTGGTACAGAGGGGACTCTAGAGGGCGAGGTTGGCAACCTCCGCCGGACTAGGCAGGCCCTAGAGTACGAATGCAGGAGTCTCCAACAAGAAATACAGCGATTACAGACACAACGGGCACAGGTCCTACGGTCGAGTTCGTCTGCCTCCCCCCAGGCTGCCGTATCTCCCGCATTCCAAGCCTCATGGAACGCCCGGACTGAGGCTCGTGTCCGACACATCTGTGCGTTAAATCGCGCAGGAAATTCACTATGTGCATGGCACGATTCTCGGAGGGAACGGAGGGCTTACCCACCTCGGAATGCCCCTCCAGGCTACTTGAATTGTGGCTGCACCGTTGACGAGGCCCTGTTCGAGGAATCTCTCGCCCGTCATCAGGTCGGTAGCTATCTTCCTGGCGAGTCAGTCAGGATGGACCCCGCTCTGCGGAACCCCCTCCTCAGACTTCTTCAGCGCCGCTTTGGTTACAGGGATGGTGAGTTTGAGCGCGATCCTCGTACTGGAGAGTGGGTGGAGGGTGAGGGTCCTGCCAGGTGGGAGCAGTTGGCCCAGTCTAACTCCCCCATTTCCCGTCGTAGAGCAGATCACGACCGCTCCTGAGCGCTTGAGCGCTGACTCGAAATATTCCACTGATCCTTCTCATGCTCTGAGCGCTGACTCGAACTTTCCACTGATCCTTCTCATACAACCGCGGCATCAACTCACTTCATCGTCTTGGCATGCCTGTATCTACTATCCATCTCCACTCAGCTCGCTGTGAAAAATCCCCTAGTCTAGCTCGTATTTACTGACACGACTTTCGTCTGTATCCCCATTCCATCCTTGTACAACTGTAGCATAACTTATTGCCATGTGGCTAGCTTCTATATATATCTGCTTTTTTTAATTATGATCTGACTAAGCACCAACTAAGCGCTAACCGCGAACTTAAAGCGCTAAAGCTAAACGCTAAATCTCCTTCCCACCAGCTCGTCGAGATGCGTTTGTGGTATTCCATATTTCTAGTCTATCTCTTCATGCACGACATTTGCCGTGCGTATCTATGGTCACCAAAGCCGACCCACCCGCGAGGTCTGGAGGCGAAAAGCGTAACCCCATCTTCAAGCCACGGTGTCCCCTTCTCACAACTGGCGACGTTGCATGGTTCTTCAACATTCTTTTTTGACACGAGTCGCGGCGCTGACATATTACAGCATATTTGGAAAAGTACGACAGCGAACCAGATTGTTTTCGTCAAGTTGCTCAAAACATCCGAGTGCATTGCCAGGAGCTTGACATGCATGAGGCAGAGCGCGTCCATGGTAGATCTCCGATGCTCTACAGCTTTACTTCTTTTCAGTCGTTCTATTTCAGCGGCTATTTCGATGACATTATGCGAGCTTGCTACCACGCAGCACCATACCATTCCGCTGGAATGTGCTCCCTTTTCCGCACCAAGGGATGCGTCGATCAAATCCGAAGTTCAAGGCAAATGCGTCAAGTATGGATCATCTTGACGGTGTTGTCTTTCCGCGTACTCATGATGTCGTTGCTAGTGCTCTGTCCCGAAGTACCCAGTACTGGTCAAGCTACTCAGGATATCTCCGTGAAGTCCGTACGTCCCCTCTGTTGTCCGAAGCTTGGGCCAGCAGTAGTTACCGCAATAGCCCAACTCTGCGAAACATTTCAGCGCTGGAATGACATAGGTTTGTTGTTTCAAGGTCTTGACAACCCGTGTTCCTCATCCCACTGCTGCAGATGTTGCGAAGAAGCTGTACCGAAATATCACGCTGGATCAGATCAACTTCCTCCAATCGGTTTCTCTTCGGGAACATGAAGCAGAAGCCGTGATCAAGACCTTTGACAAGAAGATTAGGGTAACTTTCAACAGCAAGCCTCCTTAACACAAATCAATTGCGCATATAGGACATCGATTGCCTGCTCGTCGACGTCCAACGTGCTTTTGAGCAGATAAATGTTGTTGTTGATATTCTCCAAGCACATATATCGACCGATGTAGGTCCAAAGGTTGATGAAGTCTTTTATTGACGGGCATGCTATTCAGATTCCTGCTATGGTTGCAGAAGTTATGCACCGTCTGGAGGATTGGATCCAGCGAATGGACGCAGAAAGGCTATACCAGGTACACTGCTCAATTTTCTGCTGATATTCGGCCTCCAACGGCTAGCGTAGATCGATACCGGTCTCTCCGAGATCCTGCAAAAGGTTATGTCGAGTAATGATACTATCGACTTTGACTAACGATTCGGAAAGGGTGATCGGACATTGTCGAGCTTACTCGCTAGGTCAGTTTCTGGTCTGGACCGCCACGTAGCGCGCTGGGTTCAAGAGACGGATGAAAAGTTTTCGACTCTCAACGTACGCTCCATTGATGCCAGCTTGCGGTAGCTAACCTGTCGCTAGCATCAACTCTATATGCGCCTCAACGAGAACCACCTGGTTGCTTCTCGTTTACATGATGTGCAGTCAACTATTCTTGTTGGTGTGGTATTGATTTTCACCAGCTATTCTGGAGTAGTTACTCTCGGGATTTCCTGCAAGCATCAGCCATATCCGGTCCTCATTGGAACAAGTTTGGCAAGAACATCAAGCTCTGCTTGGCTCACAACAGCAGGCCTCTCTGTCGGCCGCTCTACTCTCTGAAACTCTAGTTGCATTGGTAAATGACACCCGAGTGGGGCTGGAGGTGCTGAATACCACCGTTAACTCGATTTCGAGCAATCCTCGGCTTTCTTCTTTGCCCTACCCCTGGAACTTCGTTTGGGCCGACCTTTTGACGAGATTGGTTTCGATTCTATGTGGTCGTGAGTTGTCTATCCCCGTGTTATATAGGCCATCCTCATGTTCCAAAAGCCGGGAAAACCTACGTTGAACGCTACACCTACGGCTTCTCGGACTCGAGTGTGTGCTTACATGCACTGGCTTTTCTTGGTCGCTCCTTGAAGGTGTTGATGTCGGCAGTCCTCGTCTGGTTTATCTCTTTACATCCACGTGCAGGATTGTAACATATCCTTCTCAGAGCTGGGTGATCATACGCATTTCGTCAAGGTGGAAGTCATTCAAGCAAAACTCCACAGCAAGATACTACGAGAAACGTAAACCGAGCACGAAGCACATCACACGAGTGTCAAGAATACCAGATCGACTATGTCGTCCTCATAATACGTAAATACCCTGTGTACACCAGGAATACTATCACCCATCGGGATGCATACACCCAATGCGAGAATAGGGCTACCTGCCATGACATCGACAGTCGGCATTGCCACCGAAGCCCAAAATTAGGGTTATGTGGAGTCACGGGGCATGATGCTGTGAAAACTAGCACCCACTGCGACGAGAAAGTGTTTTGTTGGTTTTGACAACGACCTCCAATTACTCCCTGACCTTTTCTGTAAAAAGCTTATTTTACATTCCTCGCGATCTTGCACCAACTGACTTTTTTGACCCTGTACACGAGTTTTCGACCGAAGCAGCATGGCCGCGGTGACGAATTTCACTAAACCCCCTCACTCGACACCGTCGAATTCGGGCGACACACTACCCGGAGGCAGCCGCTTTCGCGGGACCTCATCCAATGGGAGACGCATTCTGCCCCAATCTACTTCTATGGTAGGTCTTTCGCTGCCATATAAGCTTTAGCCAATCTGTTGTTTAGGTCGCATCACCACAGGATTGGCACATAGGACCGACCCGAAATCAAGCTACGGTCTCGCAGGTATTGTGTACATCTCCGTCGCCTTACGGTGCCTCCTATAACGTATCATCATCAGGCTTCCTCTTTGAGTAGTACGTGCCATCCGGCAATCCAGGTAAGCTTGTTATGGGCACTTATTCATTCCTAATCATATCAAAAGTCCGTGACACAGGCTAGGAAAAATGAGATATGTTTTACTTATCTATTTGGCCGTTGCCAGTGGGGCTTCAGGTGTCATCGCCTTCACCCAATTGACAGGCAGCGTTTCAAGAATCGGTTAATATCGGCACACGCTGTAGGTGTTAAGTATCTTGTATCTCCCATCACTCAACTATCTGATGTTAGGATCCCAACAAATCCACTCCTTCAGCACTTCCGATGCCTTCTTTTGATGAAGGTACCGAACTTGAACCTGACCCTATCTCCTGTACTGGCACTGAGCTGCCTCCACCATACCAGCCCACGGCACCATCAAGTTGGGAGTACAACCCTAGCTGGGACTCGGACAACACCTCTGAGTCAAGCAGTGCAGACTCGTCGATGGTATGTCGACCTTTCACATCGTCACGCGGAGCCCTAACTCGCACTTTCAAGGGACTATCCCCCCGGCAAAGCGTCCCTTCACATCAAGCTCAACCAGCATCTCCTCCAGGGCCAAGATATGCGCCAGGCATCTGTTTGGATTGGCTTCAAGGCCGCTGCCGGCGCGATCATTGCAAGTATAAGCACGGTCAGGTAGTTTCCGTCGATGTAGGTACAACTTTCTTAGTTGAAACGCATCATTCTTACATGACGGTAAAGTGGCTGGCCGATACAGTTGAGAAGCCAATAACGATCCCTCAAGCGGTCTCAGAGGAGCACCATGTTCGCCCACATCGTCCCCTGCCTCCTTCAACGGAAGTATGTAGGAGATGGCTTCGTGGCATTTGCCAATTCGGTTATGCTTGCAAGCACGTGCATAATGATTTGGACTATGACGAGCCAGTAAGTGCTTGGCATAAGTCCACACAATATATCTAACATGGTGTAGCAAAAACCGGACACGGTGGTCAGTTCACAAGGGGTGAAGCCTATCCAGTCTAGTTTTATACAAATGGTGACACTCCGCGACCATATCGTTGTCAAGGTAGACACTGGGTTTGAAGTGATCGAGGTCTCGACCGGCTTCGATACTCCCTGGCTGTCTCTTGACCACGTGCCTGCGAAAGTGAATCCAGCAGACCTCCGAGAATTACTGGAGACATTTGGCACTGTTCTGGATCTTAAATTCCCGAAGACTGTCATTTCAAGCCCTTATATTCACGTCAAGGCGAAGTTTACCAGCTCTGCTGAGGCACAACAAGCCCTTGCGCTGGATGGTGCCAGCGCCTTTGGCTCTCGGTTGAGCGTCCACCTCCCTCTCAGGCGCTCAATCCGTACCGGAGGAGGACAGGTGGACGAATCCACCCTTCGAGTCGAATGGGAATATCCCTCCAGGACGGTATACTGTGGATACGCCTCTTTGGAACAAGCGCGTAAGGCGATGGAGATAGCTCGTCAACCCTGGCGAGACATGGAGATCACGGCAGAACTGCACACTGGTCATCCTGTGCTCGGGATTGCGACGGTTCGATTCAGGAACATGCCTTCCGAGATAGAGGAGGAAGAATTAGCCCACTTCGCGGATCCAATAGACTTCATGTGGGAGCGTCCCGCACACAATATCCCAATCAAGGAAACCATCGCTGGAATCAAGACCAGGTTGGAAAAAATTGGAACCCTTGCTACATTCGATGTGCAGCAGCCACCTTATCGTTATGGGACTCTTCGTGCTTGGGCTCGCTACTCGACTAGCGCGTTAGCTCAGCGGGCTGTCGAAGAGCTTCACAAACGCAAACCACAGTGCACAGGTTTCACGCGGATTACGGTTCAAAACCTAAAGGCAATTTCCTATCGCTTGCCTTCGGATGTGTACTCGAAGGTTGCATTCGATATCCGCAATCTGGCAATTGCCATTTCTCTCCGCGGACAACGGTCTGCCACTTCAATCCGCGTTGACCATGCAGAGTCTGTCGCAGTGAAAGTCTGTAGTGCCGATATAAAGATATTAGGGCAACTCAAACGCGAGCTAGAGCGCCTGTTACACGGGGAAATCGTTTATCAAAACGGACGGGTCGCCTGGGATTCTTACTTCCTGAGCCCGAATGGTATCAGCTTCTTGGCTGACCTGGAGCGCCAGACACCAGGGGCTCAAGTCAAACGGCTTCCTACCCAACGATGCATCAAGATCTTCGGCTCTTCCTTCGTTCGCGCTCTCCTCAAACGGGATATATTGAAGCGATTGAACGAGCTCAACACTCAGACGGTTCGATCTATCCCAGTCAGTAGTCGAATCATCGGGGCTCTCCTCAAGTCCGAATTAGCGACCCTTGAAAGGGAGTGGGGTGGTGACAACGTCACCCTAGACCTTGGGCTGCGGGTTGTGCGGGTTCGCGGAAATGATCGCGTCTTCAATTCAGTCCATAAGGTCGTTCGGGGTCTCGAATCATTGCACCATTACACGCGACTGCAGCTGGGACATTGTCCTGTTTGCCTGGGCGAGGTGACATCCCCAGTTTCGCTGCCTTGCGAACATGTGTGGTGTCGCTCTTGCCTCGTGGGTTATCTGAACGCTGCTGTTAGTAATAAGTACTTTCCATTGGCTTGCCTTGGGAACGAAGCAAAATGCCAGCAGCGGATACCCATCGGCCTCGCGCGCGACGTTCTCTCCCCGGCGGAATTCGATGCTCTGATCGACGCGGCATTTACGTCGTATCTTTACTCTCATGCCGACGACTTCCATTATTGCCCAACTCCTGATTGTCAACAAATATACCGTGTTGGGGAGGCAAACAGCCCACCACTACAGTGCCCTTCATGCCTGATCCATATTTGTTCGTTCTGCCATGTCGAATACCACCAAGACTTTCAATGTCGCGATGACGAAAGCGGTGACGAGTTATTCCGTGCATGGATGGAAGCAAACGGCATCAAAAAATGCCCTGGATGCAAAATCCCAATCGAAAAGGCAGCAGGTTGTAACCACATGGCCTGTACGCAATGCCACACCCACCTCTGCTGGGTTTGTATGAAAACGTTCCCAGAAGGACAAGGTATTTATGACCATATGAGGACGGAGCACGGTGGAATTGGAGATGCTGTATTTTTGTAGTGCTTTTTGTAGATGCCCGGACATTAACTTTTCTCTGGGTTTATCGGGTTGTCGTCTGTACTTCTTCTATACGTGTATATCACTCGCTTGTATCATCATCGTAACCCAATTCATATCTAATCCCTGCTCTGAATTGAACGTCATGCATTGGTCCTCAGTACAGTTATCGGGAGGTGCAACAACTGCAGTCATATATATAGTCATTATTTAATTCACCAACCACATAGAAAAATTCCAATTCGTAGTTCATGAATAATTCCATCCAGCGGAAAAAACCGTCAATTGAGTTTTTGTCTGACAAAACGGACGAAAGTCACGAAAAGAATAATCAAAACAGACATAGGTGTGCACAGTTATTGATACAGGAAAGTTTGAAACGAGTAACAAGGATGAACCGAATCAAATCAAACAAGCAAGGGAGGCAGGAAGGAAAGGAGGAACGTATTACTTGGGTACGTGTTCATAATGGATGAACTACAAAGGGAATTAGCGTAAAGCCCACACATACTAACGAAGGCGAAGGGAGAGGATCCACTTACAGTGTCATATGGATATTTCGGAGGTCGACCTTGTCTTGGTAGCGAATCCAACAATTCCGGTCGGTTTTCATTATACGGAAGAAACCACCCCTGATCATCTAAATAACCCTCCATTTCATCCGGATAATGCTTCAACTCCCTGGGATGAGCTCTATCCGGGGGCGCATATACAATATGACCGGTCTGAGTGAAATGATCACCACGTCTATTCCAAAACCCTTTCCGAACTCTACTTTTATAAGGTTTCGGTCTTCCTCTCCTCATTATACCTTGACTGACGTCCACTGGTGGTGGTGGTAGAGGGTTGTGGGTGTAACTCCCACTGGGGGGTGTCGCAACATGTCGACCGGTACTGGATGTCGCTGAAGTCGCTGGTGAGGGTTGTTGGGAAGTTGGAAGTGATGCGGGTCGAGATGAAGCTCTTGATCCTGCGCGTGAGGGACCTCTCGAGGGCGTTCTATATGGCGGATCCACTGGATAATGTGGTTCGGGTCTATACGACGACTCGGGTATTGCGCTGAGCGAAGGAACCACCGGAACGGTGGCATGACGTGTAATCAACCGAGAGGAGCCAATATGTGGTGTATTGAAAGAAAGAGGACTAAGAAGGGCCATAGGCTCGGCAACTTGCTCCGTGTCGGTTATCGACGAACTCGAACTTGGTTCCATCATGGATTGAGGGAGAGACGAATGTCGTACGAGGGGTGGAGCAGACGATGTCTGCAGTCGTTCCATACGAGATGAAAGATGCGAGAGTTGCGAATCGGCCGAAGTTGAATTAGTTCTTGTGTGATTAGATATGTAATGCGAAGGAATGCGAACAATATTGGGACTGAATGTAGGTTTAAGTTCTTTTTTGGATGTAAAGACCTCCTCCTGCAAAGAAGATCTGGGTGCGGTATCGTGAGGGTGAACGATTTGGGGACCTGAATCGACGGATCGACGTCTATAGAACGAGGGGTCTCGTGGACGATCATATGGCGGCGGCGTGTCACGGTTGGCAGAATCGGGATTACTATAAAGAGTATAAGAAGAGCCTATCCCAGAGGGTTTGGCGTAGATGTCTGGAGGCGGTGATGTTGCATGACGAGAGGATCGCGAAGCTCGGCCCTGACTATGGGACGATGGTGCAGGTTCCGATGAATGACGGCTTTTGTGGCGACTCGAAGATGTCGATTTTGCTTCTCTTTGTCTGTCAGGGTACTGTTGAGAATTAGAATCTGGCTCGTCGTCGAGAGAAGGATTCCAGATCCATGGGGTTTGCGGTGTTTCGACTTCGTCACGGTCATTTTGGTTTTGAGAAGCGTAATACTGCTCACTGTTAATTATGGAGAGTTGTTAGTATATAACGGAAGTATTTCAGGAATGGATCAGATGACGCACGCTGGGATCATATCGGACAGGCCCAGAGGGTTGTCAGAGAGTTCAGTAGCCAGGTACTCTGCACTTGGAGGTTTGGGGACACGTTTGTATGGGTTGAACGTCTGTTGCTGTTGTTGCTGGGGCGGAGGAGGATGAGGAACACTGATATGGGGCTGAGTTCTTCTCCACGCCGAGCCAGCAGCCCATGGGACCTGGGATTGTGTAGGTTGGGCATTGTATGCGGGGTTAAAACTCCAATGGCCAGATTGCCATTGTTGAGGTTTTACGTTGAAGCCGGGAGGTATTGGAGGCGCTCCGGAATAGGGTGGATGCCAGCCCGGGGGTACAGAAGCAGCAGAAGGTTGGGCGTAGAATTGGGTCGCCATTCGCTGTTCGATGTGTGACGATGACGGTGGTGCTGAGAAGGGACAGTGCGGAAGTGGCGCTATATGTTGAAGGGAGCGGCGGTCAATGCTGTCGGTGGCGAGGAAGGCTAGTCAAGTGGTCCGTGCTCGATGGAGGCTGGGGCCATCGACGGTCCTCCAGCACAGCCTGATGGTTCGAGATATGTCCGAGTTTGGTTGCGAAAGACAAATAGCTTGCGTCCCACTCTATTTTCACAGAGCAATGCGAGTCTCTCTACAGGCTCTGTCCACAACAGTCTACTGGCATATATGTTGTCTTTCTGCCCCGCACCCCAGACGTTCCCCAAGGACGCTTGTACTTTGCCCAGATCGCCTGTGAGTTTTCCTCGGAGGCCGGCAAGCTGGGCGTTGTTGCCCCGTGTTTGGTGCTATTTTACTCCGAGGATCGTAACAAGCAAACCGAAGCAATACACCCATGTCGAGCCGAATCCGATTATCTAGGATTACCTCCAGCTGAAGCAATATGGCAGCACCAGTAGCAGCAGGTTTAAACGTCCGTGATGTTGTCAAATCCGACGATCCTTCCACTTGGGATGAGTGCTGGTACGGTCTTGACTTAGAATTCTATCAATAACTCAATTCCCACCTGGCAGGAAGATCAACTTAACTCCATGGGACGTCGGACAGTCACAACCTCCTCTACAAGACGTTGTCGAATGTGGAGAAATCCCGTTTCCTACTCAGGGGCGCATCCTAGTCCCCGGATGCGGCAGAGTATGGCTTCTGCCTTGCCGCTTTCGGCATCCGCTCATACGCCATCTTTAGGGATATGATGTTATCTACTTGGCCACCAAACTCAATTCCAACGCCTTTGGTCTCGACATCTCCGAAACTGCTCACCAGGCTGCTAAAACGTAAGCTATTCACTCGTACACATACCCATGCACTTTCGCTTCATGATTTGCATAGGCATCTCGCATCAGTCGGTGAACTACCTGAAGGTAGCAGTGTAACCTATAAAATCCAAGATTTTTTCGAATTCCGCGTCGCGGAGTCTGAGCGCTTTGATCTTGTTTATGACTATACGTCAGTTCGGCTGTCATCACCCTTCTACGTCACCGACAAGCTCATCTCATCTGTCAGGTTTTTTGTGGCTATCCCTCCTCCTAAGAGGCCCCAATGGGGAGAACAAATGGCAGCGTTGATCAAACCAGGAGGATACCTCATCACTCTGGTATACCCAATCGATCCACCCGTCTCTCATGGACCTCCTTGGTTCCTCCGACCAGACCACTACGACGGACCTCTTGGTTCAAATTTCGTCAAAGTCTTGGATAAAGTCCCCGAAAACAGTTTACCCAGTCACGTCGGAAGAGATCATATCATGGTTTGGAAGAGGGTTTGAACAATACCAATTGGGAAGTATACACCCGGAATGCTTTGTACGTTTACAGATATAAGAAGGTTATGCCGATAAGCTTGGAGCACTATCTCCGCATGTTTATTTTTGGACTGTCTTCAAGCTGTTACAGTAAACCGGTCAGACGACTTTGCTGTATTCTTCGCCCAGGTTTGCCAGAAAACCCTTGTCGTGATATGACGCCCACACGTGATCCGGTATGTGCTAACTTGAACCATCCTCTCTATCTCTTGCCTCGTGGAATGCTTCGGGCTTGTGGCTCCCTCCATTCTTCCCCTCCAACAACAACAAGCGGGGGGTGCATGTAGGACACGTTGTCCGCCGTACATATCGCGCCGTCGATTCCGATGAGCACAGCACCCTCGTACCGAACATCTTTCCCCGATCGACGTTTCATCACCGACTCGAGTTTTTTCATATAAGTATCTTCTCAGTTAGGCATCATGGCTGTTACCGTTCCTCGCGCCTATCTCTCTTTTCTCTCTTCGTCTTCTTCATTCTTTCTCGGCTCGCACGACCAGCTTGCGGGTCCAATGTTTTCGTTTTTCCTTCTTTTGTTATGCATCACTAGGGTATGGGCATATGAAGTGATCCATGACTATTCTGGTTCCAACTTCTTCAACGGATGGGACTTTTACGGAAGTTGGGATAACCTCACTCTTGGTGCGCTTTTATACCTTAGCCCTCCTTGTTAACTGATCTCTTACGGTTCTTCCAAAACCCCAGGCGACGTGGTATGGGTTGACCAAACAGACGCGTTCAACAGCCATCTAGCATTTGTCAATGACGCCGGGCATGCCGTCTTGAGGGTAGATAACACAACCGTCGTCCCATTCAACGAAAAGCGCAACTCCGTGAGTCCAAATTCTCTCTTGTACCCTTCGAGCAATGCTTGAGCGTTATGTTAATAGGTGCGCATTACCTCCCAAGCGTCTTATGATATAGGAAGTCTCTGGATTGTAGACATCGTCCATCTACCTTACGGTTGCTCAGTTAGTTTGGCGGGTCGGCTTTGAAGCTTCTCTCTTAACTGCATGTTTTTAGGTTTGGCCAGCATTTTGGACTATGGGAACATTATGGCCTGAAGACGGTGAGATCGAGTGAGATACCTTCACCTTTCGATGAAGCTTCATACGTTTACCCTAGATCTAACCATCCCCCCTCTAGCATTATCGAAGCCATCAACCTAATGGACCACAACCAAATGGCACTCCACTCCACACCTGGATGTACACAAGCTTCACCCGTGGAACAATCCGGTGAACCAAGTCAACAACCCGATTGTTCTCAACCAGCAGGGTGCTTAGTTTCAGAAACCAAACCGAATAGCTTTGGAATTGGGTTTAATAATGCAGGAGGTGGTGTGTTTGCTGCTCAATTTGATGTTTCAGGGTGCGTTGGCTCGAGTTTCACTACCATGCTATATAAATTTCAGTCGAGGTCGGAGCTGACGCCCTTCACATAGTATCTTGTGAGTATACTTCCTACGCAGTTCTCGCTCAACTCCGGTACCGCATTCTGACGCGTACGCTCTAATAGTATCTGGTTCTGGAGCGTACGTCCCCCTTCCTTATACCCGCCGAAATCCGAAATGAAAAACTCATCCGAACTTTTGGAATCCTGCTCTCCTTGGCTGCGATGTCATCCGACAGCGACCCAACATCCCCCCATCCATCACTCAAGCAACCTCCACCTCCGCCATCGACATATCTCAATGGGGTCCACCTTCCGCAAGTTACCCTTCTACAACATGTAACATTGCACAATTCTTCACTTCACAACAGTTAGTGATTGACATTACTTTATGCGGGAAATGGTTCGTGCCTCGATTTTTTTTGGTTCTGCTGGTGTCTTCCACATTTTGTAAGCTCGATGGAACTTACCAACAACCATGTATAGGGCCGGGATACCCGAAACCTACTCACCGATGTGCAGTCAAATCGGACCTACAGGCCAATGCGTACGTTACGCAACCAAGTTCCCCTCCAACAAAAACTAATAACCCGTTCAGTACCCAGACAACGTCGTAGGTCCCGGCGATCGATACGACGACGCATACTTCGAAATAAACTACCTCCGCGCATATACAACCAATCCATCTATACCTGCGCCCACGGTTGGAGCCATTGCACTTTCATCTTTCTCAAGTTCAGCAACATCCCCCATTCCCAATCCGACCGCCGGAATAATGACAACTTTGGCTACTTCTTCAAGTCCAGCAATAACAGGTGCTCCCTCTGATTCCAATGCTGCGATGCGGGCAAGGGTTCCAGAGACGTTATTGGTTATATGTTGGGTTGTTGTCTCGGGGTTGTTTGTGTGATACTACTCCATGGCACGTAGGGTAGGCAAAGAAATCGACTAGCTAGAGCGTACATATTCGTAATTTCTGGACATTTGAGAACACCTTGAAATTCGGCGCGTCGTGAGCTGACGGAAATTTCCGGAACCACTCAAACGTGACGAATAGCAGTCCCGCTTGGTCCAATTTACGCTTCACACATCCACTCGCACCTCAAAACCACTCCCTCTGAGTCTCATAATATGGCTGGTAGCTAGTTCGTCTCTTTCTCTCCCCATCTCCTCCACCTCCAGATCTCAACTTTTCTCTAGCATCATCCTCGGCCGCGCCATCAAAAATGAACACTTTGCTCTGGGTGTTCTAGGAGCTGCATTCGGTGGTGCATGGCTTGCCACTGCCGGTAAGAAATCTACACCACCACCAAAGACAACACAGGAAGCAAAAGCGAGTGTTCCGATAAATGCTGGATCGAGGTGTGTTTTACTTTTCCAACTTGTCTTTTATTCTCTATGCTAACCTCCTCGTTTGTTTGCAGTGAGGAGGAAGAATTGTATGTATCCCATTTCCCTTGGCCTTGTTCAAGTATACCAGACAAGTTGTTGACCAATTCCGTATTTGTTTTGGGGATAATGTCGTCGTCGGCGCACCACGTACAGTATCAAGAAATTCATCGCAGAAGCAGAAAAGGAGGAAGCAGGAGCAGCAAAGCATTAAATTATCATCAGCGTTCACATTGTTTTACTGTCGTCGTTGCAACTGGATTTATATTAGACAACTGCTGCTTGAATGCATTGAACGCGAATTCTAGTGTCAGAGGAACTGGTAGTTGCCTTGTTGAGAAATTTGAAGCCGGTTGATCGTTGTTAGCCTCTTTCGTTTGAATCAAAAACTCTGTTCTTGCCCGGCCTTCGTTTTGTTCCTGTCGTCAGTGCTACCAGTGCCCCAGTCCCCGACCTCGCTGGTGGACACAGTATGCTCTCATCCCCGCCCCCTTCCTCATCGTACAAATCCCCTCCTTTGTCAAAACGCCATTCGCTAAGTATCACAACAACACATGGTCCTCGTCCACTTCACTTGGTCGATGGCAACGTCCCCTCCACCGCTCCCGCTCTCAGTTCAAACACCTCACTTTCTAATTCACCTCTGAACAATGGTGATTCAAGACCAAGTAGACAAATCAAAGCTACACGTCGACAATCCTCGATATGTTACTACCCTTCTACTTCTAACGACAACGACAAAAACACAACTCGATCGACGACACGACCTCATTCGTCCAGCTATAGTATCAGTTCCCCTCCTTCCTTGTCGCGGAATAATAGTTTTGGCTCGATCCCGAACTCGAGAGGGTTGAATAGTCCAAGGCCGAGTCGAGGTGATAGAAGAAGTATAAGCGCGTCGGTGATCGACGTATCCCCACCCGTGTTGGAACGGCCACCATTGACATTGACAGAGAAGTAAGTACACGTCCTTGAATTTGCGCGTGGTGTCGCGTCCGCTGACAGAGCGCCTAGGCACGGAGAACTTTTACAATCCATAGCTCAAAAAGAACAACTATGTTTAGAACTTCGAAGTCAACTGTCAACTCACGAAGCTGAACTTGCCCAACGTTGGTTTTCTATTTCCTATCTATATCTTGTCTAGCACTAACCAATACACACTCACAGTGAAGCGTAAATGGGAGTTTGTCGTCAATCGAGGATATGTACCTCCCACTTCCGCCGGTTTATCCGGGTCAACAGGACCAGGAGGGGCAGTATTAGAAGGAATCAAAGAAGGTGTACAGGGAGTAGGAAAAATATTGGCGGCAGGATTGAGCATGTCAGATGAACCACTGCCAGCATCTCCTGTGGTTATTGGTCCCTCAAAACCATCTCGCATCGCTCATTCTGCCAACACATCCAGCTCGTCTGTATCGACGACAACCACAACTTCCTCAACGACCAAATCAACTCGGTTCTCCCAATCATCGTTCTCGTCTATTGGGGAGGAAGGTCTCGTCGAGTCACCGAAACGGCAGAAGGAAGAAGTGTTGATGGTGCGCGACACAGGTGCTACTGCAGTGATGAGTCCCAATATTGACTTTCTGTGTCAGCAAAAGCAGCGAAAGACTGCAGAGGCTCTTGAGACATCTGCTTGGGCAGAATCGAGAACAGCGACAACCTCTTCGAAGATGCACCGCCGGAAGTCGCGAGAGGTTAACGGAGGGGATATATCGAGCTTGTTCAAGGACTTGGCCAACGAAGAGGAACGGGAGGTATATCCAGAGGAATCGGCCATGGACAAGGCGAAACGGAGGAGTTTGAATGCATCTGGCTTCCCACCTGTCTCGTCAATACCAGGTCTCGGTACTCTGACGACAGTAGCAGCTACTTCGCCCATGGTTTCTTCTTGGGTTGGGAATGTCGGTAAGAGATGGGATCAGTTGCAACGGAACTCAAGGTGCGCTCTCCCGAGTCTTTCTCCCCACAAGGCTAACGAGAATCCAGCTTCTCCAAAAACCAAAAACGGGCAACCGTCATCCTTTCCGATGTCTCACAAACCATCGTTTCCACCGTTCTCGGATCCGGATCTTCGCTACCTCCTTCGACCAACTCTTCTGCAACTTCCTTCCCATTTTCCTCTCCGTGTTCCGCGACGTCTGCGCACTCCCTTTTGGACGATGACGATGTAGGGGGGATCTCATCCTTTGTGATGAGCCCGGATTCATTGGCAAACTCACCCACACTTATGCAACCGTTGCAACCTACACCAGTGTTGAAGCCGGTGGTGCCCTCGAAACCAACTCGTGTGGCTAGTTCAGTGCCAAAGCCGCAAGACGACGACGATACCTGGAATTGGTGATACCCGCGCACTGAGTTTATGCGTTTATGGTTATTGGTATTCTAAATCTCCGGATGGACTTTTTGGGTCTTCCTCGCTTTTTGGGTTTCTCTTGACCTCGTTCTTCGTTGGGGTGTAAGTTCGTCTTCACCCCACCGGATTTGCTGTCTCATTCACTGGTTTGCTTGCTTCGTTTCCTGTTCATCTTATATAACGACATACCCGTATCATGACCCTCTGCTAGTATCCGTATATACACCACTAGATATGACCATTCTACTCTACCCACTACATGAATCCAAATCACAAATCATAATTCTGAATTCACCTTGCATCGAATTGCACGTGTACTCTGTAGACGACCCTGGTCCAGCAAAAGGGTATTTGAGCTGCTGTGGAAGCTCCGGGCAAAGTTCCGTGGCAGTTCTACTTTTACTCTTCTACTTGGTGCTGTCCGAATCGCATTGCAGCACAACTCCCCACAAAGCACACACACTACTCAGCCTAGCCCGAGGTTTGGGTTTATACCATGCGTTAGCGCGTTGGCTATTTTCCATTCTACAACGTATAATTATTCTTCTATACAGTTAGCCCTCATCACGACCCTCACCTCGCAGTGGGCTCCCAAGATCTCAACAGCTGGCCTTCTTCTTCCTAAGCACCTCTTTACCTCGAACGCTTTCTAGCTCCTGAGCTTACGCACTCAGACTTGAGCTTAACTTCGACTCCAACTTCAACTCGAACATGACTGTAGATGGCTCGCCAAATGTATCGTCCAAGGACTCTCCACTCGTTCGTGGGGTCAAGGATATTGGATTCGGAAGTGTACGTACCGACATCCTTGTTACACCCGTTCCACTCGAGCTCATGAACTACATTTCTCCCTGGTGCTTCAGGCCGCCGGAATGGTATCCAAAGTCTTCGAACATCCATTCGACTTGACAAAGGTCCGGCTCCAATCCCAAGTCCTCGACAAAAAAGCTCGATTCAACGGCCCTATAGACTGTTTAACCAAGACTTGGCAGAATGAAGGCGTACGAGGGTTATACCGCGTGCGTCCGTACCGCTCTAGACGCGTTTGGTTGTCATAAACTAACCATTTCTTCTACCATGTCCAGGGACTTCCAGCACCTATCGTCGGTGCAATGGTTGAAAACGCTTCACTATTCCTAACATATCGTGAATTCCAAAACCTGATTCAATACGTGAACCATCGACCAGCTTCAGAGAAACCTTCTCTACCTGAACTAGCACTTGCCGCTGCAGGTGCAGGTGCCGTTACGAGTTTCTTCCTGTACGTCCCTAATCTCTCCCTCTTCCCCTATTAACACTCTTCGCCTCGCCCAGAACACCCATCGAACTCGTAAAATGCAAGATGCAAGTCCAAATGCTCGTCAACCCACCCACTCATATCACCAAACCCCACACCCTCCCCGGTCCAATCTCAGTCCTCCTCTCTGTAATCCGCACAACAGGATTTCGTGGCCTATGGCTAGGCCACACCGGTACATTCATTCGTGAATCCGGTGGAACAGCAGCTTGGTTCACTACAAAGGAGTTTGTTGCCTCACTTCTTGTTGCACGTCGAACCCCCGAAGGTGGTCCACCACCCCCTTCAAACCAACGTGTTCAACTTAAAGCTTGGGAATCAGCACTGTCAGGTGCAATAGCAGGTGCTGCATTCAATTTTGCTTTATTCCCTGCCGATACAGTGAAATCTGCTATGCAAACCGAAGCAGAGTTGAGACCCACAAGACTCAGTCCAACGCCAACAGCACCAGGTGCGAAGCCGCCACCACCACCACCGCCACCGTCGTTCTTCAGAACGTTTGGAGCTATGTATAAAGCTCAGGGTATACGTGGTTTATATGCAGGTTGTGGGATTACAGTTGCGAGAGCTATACCGAGTAGTGGGATGATATTCTTGATTTATGATGGGTTGAGCAAGAGGTTTGGGTGATTTGGCGAACTCGATACCTAGAGTAGATCTGGATACCACACCACGTATTAGACCACAATCCAATAGAATACCATACCTTATCTTGTGCCGTGTACAAGCTTCAAATAGACGCTGTTTGTCCCTTTTGGAAAACCCTGGTCCAAATAAGTTTCTCCGAGAATCTATTCTTAGGCACCACCGTCAAATGTCCTTCCTCCGTTATGCACTCCGTCACCAGCCCATAGCACACCACCACCCTCTCTCCAGAACATATTCCCTAATCCCAACAACACACCTCTCTCTTCACAAATGCCCCCTACCCTCACCCAGCCTCACCAGAACCTACGCATCTAAATCCAAAGAACCCAAATCCAAAGAGTCCAAATCCACATCAACCTCCACCGCCCACCTAATACCCGGTTCCCTCCAACCCATCACAAACCCAACCTCACTCATTGAATTCTCCAAATGCGAAACCTCCATGCGTTCATCAGTCGAATGGTTCAAAAAAGAATGCGCCACAATTGAATCTCGTGCGAGCGGTCGTATTACACCCTCCATCCTCTCTGGTGTTCGTGTAAAGTTACCTAAACGAGGCAATGGTGGGGAATTGGTATCACTGGAAGAAATCTCAACGGTTGGTGTGAGAGATGGGTCTACGTTGATGATTACGGTGTTCGAGGAGGAGGTATATACGCGTCTCGTCTCTTCAAACGGGCTTACAGGCTGAACGTGCTGCAGAACTTTAAATTCATTGAACAAGCGTTATATGAATCAAAGATACCCAACGTCATTCCACAACGACAAGATAGTCGGACGATCAAAATACCCATACCAAGGTCAGTCCGCTTCCCTTTTTGATAACACCCGCAATTGACGCGTACATACCTCTCTGCAGACCAACAGTAGAAGCTCGCCTCCAAGCATATACCGCTACCCAACGCAAAGCTGAAGAAGTTCGCGTTCAAATACGGAAACAACACCAGACCAGTCTCAAACGCGGGAAATACGAGAAACGTTCTGTCGAGTTGACTGAAGTATGCATCACTCCCGGCCTGCCCACGAATCCTTACTTACCGCGAACATTTCTAGTTCCAAAAACTGACAGACAAATATGTTAAAGAAGTGGATACTATTCTCGCCGGCCTGAAGAAAGCCGTCGGTGCAAAGTAACAAATATAATAGGATGTATGATACTCGAACGAATAATTAGGTTGTTCGTTGAATAGGATAGGTCTAGAAGTGTAATATTGCTTGCTTGTTCCCCACTCAATCGTCTTGAGCTTGAATCCTGTTTCCGTGACGATCTAAACCAAAGAGTGCAGCTAGAAACGAGAAAGTTAGAATGGGTCCAGGATTTGTCAAAATGGACATACCCAATTCACGAACGGACAACCGTCCAATCTTTTTGCCCGAGCCTTCACCCAAACTACCATCTGCAAGGGTTTGCTACGGATACACGCGTAGGTAGGAATTCCAATGGACATGATGTATAGGCACATACCTTGCGTTCTTGCATCGTCAAGACGCGATCCTCGACAGTGTTCTCAATAACAAGGCGTTGCACGACAACGGCTCTGGTTTGACCAAGGCGGTGAACTCGGTCGAAAGCTTGAGCCTCAACAGCCTGAGACCAACCAAGGTCGAGGGAGATAACATTGTTGGCACGAGTAAGGTTCAATCCAACACCTACGGAGAATCATTACTGAGAGAACGCGTCATACAGCAGTGAGGAGACATACCACCACACTTGAGCGACATCAACATGACGGGAGCCTTGTCGCTGGCCATGAATACGCGTACGGCTTGATCGCGTTTGATTCTGTTCATGTCACCCTGGTACCTATCATATGACACGCTAAATAGTGGTGGTAATAAGACCTGAAAAAGGACTTACTTGACATGTGCAATTCCCTGTTCGCTAAGGTATTGGGAAACGAGCGACAAGCAGGAAGTCCACTGAGAGACAACGAGAGTCTGTAGTCATATTTGTCAGATGTGAGGACAAGCAGATAGGAAAGTGATCAACATACTTTCTCATCAGGCTTTTCCTTGGCCAACTTGACGATTTGATCCATCATATATTTCATCTTGGTGGAGGGCAAAAACTCTAACTCGGGCTTCTTCTTCTCCTTCTCCTTGCCCTTCTTAGACTGCTTGGGCAATCCGACAATAACTTCCTCCTCTTCATCCGAATCCAACACAATCCTCCTGCGCTTGCCGAGACGAGTGTAGGCGTGACCCGTCTGTTCGTATTCATCGTCGGAATTGTCATCGTTTTCCTCCTCATAGTCACTATCGTCACCAGTCCTCCTCTTCTTGCCCTTAGCTTTGGGAGTATCCTCCTCGTCCTCTTCATCGGAATCCAAGACGACCAACTTCCGTTTGCGCTGAGGCCTTTGGATGCGTTTAGAACTGGCTCGCCCTTTGCCTTTGCTCTTCCTGGCTGCGTATTCTTCGTCAGAATCTATGTCCATAGGTCCACCGAGCAATTCTTCGTCAGCAGGCTCGAAGGCTGCTCGACTGAAGAGTTTAGCACCAGTGACTGGAGAGCGGCAAGATGGACCTAAAGTTCTCGTCAGAATCTGCCTTGGTCCGATAGAGAACCAGGGGACTTACAGGGCCTCTCATCCACCTTGAACTTCTCTTGCTCCATCAAATTGGCGGGCATAGGCATATTCAAAACATCGCCTAAGACCTTCGTCAATGTCCAAATCCAGATAGGGGACAGCCAAGACTTACAAATGCACTCGCGACAGAAGATATGACCACAGGCAGTGACAACGGGATTGGTCAACATGTCGTAGCAGATGGGGCACTCCTCGTCGTCGGCGATGGCATCCTCGGACTACCCAGTGTTAGAGAGTTTATAATTCCTACGACGTGACTGCACACACCTCTTTCTCGGCTTCCACCCGAGCAAGCATGGTTTCCTTCAACTTTTCCTGGACCTTCTTGACGAAGGCTGCTGATACAAGCCTCTTCGCGCGAGCAAGCTCGTTTGAAACTGACTCCGCATCAGGCTTTTCACCTTCTGTGTGGATTAGACCACCCTCCTCTTGAATAAGGGAAGGATGGGAGCAAATTTGTCTTAAACGGAGAAGCAAGACAAGAACTTGGTGATAATTCCTACGAAAAGAAAACCTGTTACGAAATGATAAACCAGAAAGGCAAAGCCGACGTACTTCAAGACAGTGCCACTGCGAAGGTAACGGTTGAATTTTTGTTGGGTACGTGTTTCAACCTAGCGTAGCGAGTCAGTCATGAGTTGAAAGTCGAGGTATGAGGAACAATTGCCTCACCATGTCATAAATCTCCCGCTCATCAGGAGTAAAGTCGAGCTTGACAAGGTCAACTGTCTTCGGAGGAAGCTCGATCAACCGCTTTCCGTCGAGTTCTGTATCCTTCATGCGGCGATACAGGAAAGGAAGACGGGAAACGGCCAACTGGGCTGCAATCACCCACAAGCTTAGCATAAGCCCGGAGCAAATGGTTTAAAAAAATTCACGATTCTTCCTTTCCAGGCGGCCAATATGACCTTGGAATTCCTGGAAGTCGTACCAGGGCCTGATTTTGAGGAATCGGAGGTAACCATACATATCTCCAAGGCCATTGATGATAGGCGTTCTAGGAGAAAATCGAAGGTCAACATTATCTGGGGGGAGGCCAGAACCGACGTACCCGGTGAGGCACCACCTATATTCCCCACGCAGATCGGTCACCGCGCGCGAAGTCCCTGTACAAGTACTGTTAGTGCTATCAGATTGGTTGGAAGAAAGGACCACAGCATACGGGTTCGACGGTTCCGGATGGCCTGAGCCTCGTCGAGAATGACGCGGTAGAACTACGTGTTCGTTAGCTTGAGAGCAAGAAAAATTGAGAGTTGCGCACATCGACCTGGAACAAGAGACCAGCTTCCACAGAGGTCAACATTGGGACCGATAGGAATTTACACGAAATACAGACCTTCCTTTCGACGTTTCCTACCAGGCTGGCGATCATCGTCGTCATCCGAGTCGGACACGACAAAGTCCTGTGCAGGTTTTTTCTTCTTCGCTTTAATTTTCTTCTTCTCCTCGTTTTCGAGGTCAGGCCATTCCAGGGCCATAGTCTAGCCGATCAGCACAGCAGCGGATATATTGATAGAGTCGACCTACAGAATACGTCGTCAGAACGACGTCATACTTGATGAGGTCCTTCTTTCGCTTCGGCTTTGACGAACCTTTTAAAGACGTAAGAATGAAATGAACAAGCTAGAACAGCCAATGAACGAACCATGGTATATCAAGCATTTTAAATCACAATTCGTTTTCAGCTCGATTTCGAGCTTCCATTGGTCAAGTAGAGCAGTTGGTGCAACAATTAAATTCGTCTTGCAGAGAGGGTCGGCCGATTTGTTCTTGATCATGAGCGCAATCCTGGAGCAAAGCAAACTCAGAAAGAAGACGCCATAGATTACGTTGTGCTGACATTTGTATAGTCTATAGCGACGTCAGTGGCTTGGTAAGATGATAACGTGTCTAGCTTACCTTGCCCAAACCCATATCATCCCCCAGACAGCCTCCTTTCAAGGGACTCTGTTCCTTCTCAAGCATCCAAGCGACACCAATCGTCTGATGTGGCATCAACGCGACTTCCATACCAGGAATAAGGTCATATTGAGACTCAAGGCCAAGCTTCTCAAGGGCTTTATCTACACTGGCGTTGCCATCGAATTGTTCAGCATTACCCGCCTCGACCAAAAACTTCTCAATACTTGGAGGGAATCAATTGTATATCCGCATAGAGAAAGGATGGAACGTACTCATCGGCTTTCGCCCGGGGCCCAACGAACGTATCACGGCCACGGCCATGCCAATCACCATTGCTATCATGGGCAGAGTCGTCGAGAGCGAAGACGTTAGGGATGATAGGTCCAATGTGTTCAAGAGCCTCGTTAACAATATTTTCATCCCCACTATCCCAAGCATCCATATCATAGTCGGCTTCGGGATCGCTCTCCGACTCTGAAAAAATTGGCGGAGGACGAATGTTAGGCATCCTGGGGTTGTTAATGACTGCATTAGAGCCTGAAGCAACAGGTTGTGGCAAGGGCTGAACAACAGGCTTGCGGTCGGCTACGTGGAAGGGAGCAGGGAGCGCCGGTTGGTTAGAATAGGGAAGTGCCTTGCTTTGAGGCTTCTTCACAGGGGAAGCCGCAGGAATAGCAGCGATGTACTCTGCTTTCATAACATTGAGGCGATTCATCTGTTGAGTGAGGTTCACAATCCTGGTGCGATCAGCCTTGCTCGGTCGGCGTTTGACCCTCAACCTATCGAGGGCTGTTTGTATGGGGGAGAGTTGTTCTTGAATCTCCCTTATTCTCTGGCGTAAGTCGGTAACGGCGTTTCCATCCATAGAGATTAGCGAGTTACTGTTCACGGAGGATAGGGGCTTCTTTGTGTTCCAGCTTCCCTCCGTCTTCACCCCTTTGGCGGGGAGGTCCATTCCCTGCTGAGAGGAATTCATGTTAAAGACAGTGACCGATGAGCGGGCCGGGGGAAGAGCCACTTCGGTCGGCTCGCGCTTCAGCGATTGGACAGATCGAGTCGACTGCACCGGCGCGGAATTTGGCGCCGTCGTGCGGTCCAGCAAGTCGAGTAGTGCAGAATGTCCAGATGTCGCGGTCTGCTGCTGTTGATTTGTAAGAGAAAGTGGTGTAGAGGGGTAGCCATAACTTACAGCAGAGTCGGTAGCATAGCTTCCGCGTGAACCTCGAACGCGAGCCTGACTATCTATGCTATGCGTTGGATGCTCCGCAACATGGATCTATCGATCGTGGTAAATATAAGGCCATTATGCTCTGAAACATAGACGAGACGTACACTATATGCCGACAATGACCCAAAACCAACGGAGCGTCCACCATCTGAAGTCTTTAAGCGAGGGACGAGTGGAATATCCATGCGATTGCAGCGCCTTTCAAGACACTTGACTTTCCCAACTTTGAAAGGTATTGGTACAAGGAAGAGGGGGATGGCACAAACAACTCACGACCACGACCTGGTTCCAAGGCAAGGAGAAACTGGGAAACGCGCGTTTAGTGGATATACGTGTTGCGAAAAGTGAATGACGCGTACATGGTAGTCGTTGGGGTGTGACGAAAGGTGTCGACGCAGCTCATCTAAATACTCCGTTGGTACGCGCCCATCCTATTAAACGCGTCACGTAATGAAGGTGAAATGGAAAACCAAACATACCGATGAAGGATTTGAAGAAAGATTTAGTTGTTGCTTAGCCAGCGAGAGCAACGCGTCGCGAGCGAGGAGTTTATTGGACATCCTCTGGGGTAGGGTGGCGGTCTAAGGAAAAGGCAGATTCTCTTTGTGCAGTTCGGTGGCTGCTGTTTTGACGCGTCCCAACTTCCCACGCTAATTAGTAGCCCTTTTGACCCTCCCTACGCGAGCATCACCTGACCGTGCCGAGTGCCTCGCGCTCGCAATCCTTATTTGGCATCCAACGCGTTCCACACAAAACACCGAGAGGTTCAAACTATATGATACCCTGGGGCTCATGGGTTGATCTAGCGGGTCTGCATGGTGTGCAGCGGGACAGAGACGCTCAATCAACAACATGACTCGGTTGCCCTGCTCCGGAGCCCTGGGCTAGTCACACGGGAGCCCTGTCTAAAAATGAGCAGATTTCTGCAGAAGGAAATCTCCATACCTCGGGGAAATGATCCCGAAACTAAGTTTGACTCAGAGCACTGGGATCTCGAAGACTCGTGACGAGTCTGACGACACGGTGGCGAGCTTATTGCAACCTTCGGGAAAGGTAAATTTCATTCTCTGGGAGTGCCAGTCTCGACACGCACAAGCTGCGGACTGTTCAAGTGTGCTCCTGGATCAGTAATCTGGTGCTGGTGTTTAGACTGGTGTGAACTCAAAGCCATGTAGCCAAAGAACTCACCATGCCAGCCGAAGCGCGCCTGCTTCCCGGAAATTGAGAGTGCTTCCAAACTAGAGAGTGTCGCAACCTAATCTACTCGCAGCAACCTTGACTGTCGTGTGTCCGTGATTGCAATGAAGGCAGAAATCTGGATTCTGGGGTAAGCACCAAATTTGGCCACGAAATTGCCGCCGAAACACCAAAGACGACCAACATGCATCAACGCCCTCCAAGGTGTCACCTCCAATGGACCCGGAATATCTCCACCACTTTCAAGGGCACAGCGTTCGAAAAACGTTCTCTTCTTCTTCTCGAAACCCACCTATGTATGACTCTCCGGCGGACTGGCGGCAAATCTGACCGAGGGATCGATCTGCAAGGGTGGTGGTGGCTACCGCAGTCCCATTCAAATTTTCAGTACCCAAAGTCGTCACATTCTCCTGAGAATCTACCCTCCAAGCTGTCACCAGCACCCTACTGCAGGCGAATACGCGTGTTTGCGCAATGTAAAGCCGAGAAAAAGCGTCTTGGCCCAAAATACATCCGCGAGATGGAGGGCGCAGTTTCTCGTTATCTACCCTGGATAAAATCACCTCCCCTTCAACCACCACCTAATGAAGCGGACGAATGGTCCGAAGTCGAATCAGATAAGGTGTCACCGCTGGTAGCCATGGTCATTTCTGAATCCCCATTTACCAAAGAGGCCTTGCTTTGTGTTCATTCTTCGCCCATTCCTTTTCTCCTAACGCACATACCACCCATCCTCGGAGACGCCGAAAAAGGCCTTCATCTCGACAGGAACGGAATCAATCGCACACCCTCGCCTGATCTCGTGTCAGATCACCAAACCGGATATCCATTTGGTGGGGTCTACTGCAACCAAGCTCTCGTGGGGAGGAGTGGGATCTTAGGGGGACAGATGGACGTACGATGGGTGCGGTCTTTGGATGGCTCTGGGAGACCTTCTCTATGGTTTCATGGTGACAGTGCGAAATTGCATTCTTAACCTTTTCACACTCATCGAATAACGAATTCGAGCGTGTAACGCGCAAAGGTGAGGCACTTACCAGTCGATTGCAAAAGCCATTTCATAAACGTTGACCTCATTTTCCAGCTTTCTGGATCTTTGAAGCGCCGTCATACTTCCACTGTCTTTTCTTGTCGTGGCAACTGTGTCATCCAAGTCGTTACCCACATATTCACCACCTTCGTGTACGGCAGTGAGAACCACGTTCGAGGACGATGGAGAAGCACCCCATACTCCCACCAAAAGCCACAAACTTCATATTTACAGGTATTACATGTGTCAGGTAATAATATAACCGAAATCAAATACTATAGACAGAACAAAAGGCATGAGTTAGATGAGGACAGAAGTCAAATTATGCAATATGAACACAAGAACCACGAAATGTCGCCAGACACATAGATACGGAAAAAAAAATAAGAAAACATTACACGATGAGCGATGTCTTCGCCAGGTTTTGTCGCATTAGCACGTCCCGAACTGTGAGGAGATTGAGCGACGGAGATGAGTTTAATCCGTTTTGGCTTACTATTGGAAATGATGTACGACGTCGACTTCGGATCCTAACGCGAAAAGCATAAATGAAACATGCAATGGCGAAGGATAATCACGCTTACAGTCACCGATGTTAGATGGCCATAGAAAACACGAGAAACGGGGGACTTCTGCTTCAAAATTCCGCCTAGAGAAAATAGCCCCGTTAATACCGAAGTCCCCCAAACGGCACGAGAAAAATATAGGACATACCGAATTTCTTCATCAAGTCTATCAAAGAAGTCAGTGTCAGGAATACATGTGGGGTCAAGACACGTACAGGCCGAGGCATTTTCGAAGTCATTAGGACGGTCTTGATACGAGATGACATAGTCCTTGAGCATGACCCCATTCGCCAGCTTCTGCCTCATGATGTCGATCTTGTTCATGAACAAGATAAGATTAGTCTGTCTCAGCAGAGGGTTCTGCACTATCGAAGACCACAAATTGAATGAATCCTCCTAAAACGCCAATCCCGTTACCCCTGCCTACGGAGTTTTGAATTGGAAAGTTTACTCACGAGCCTGTTGACTTTAGGGTCTTCCTCAAGGACTTGATCGAAACAACTGCGCCAGTGGTAAGTGTTCCAGTGGCACATAGAAGTGGAGTCGCTAAATACACACCTAATGGGTGCTAGGAAGATGATTGCGTCGACGTCATCGAAGAAGGGTATCCATGCCGCTGCGAAAGGGTTTAACGTCTCAAAGATGTGATTAACGTGGAAAGGTGTACCTCGCTAGGGTGATCGATTTTCCAATGTCAGTAATGGGTTGACTCCTAAGAGAAATTACTTACCAGAGACCGTTGCCCTCCCACGTCGTATACACGCCAATCCCGCGAGATTGAGCTGCCTATTTGGTGGGTAAGAAAATACTGAGTAGAGCATGTGTCGACAGACTCACTATTCATGGTGAACCTATGCTCCGACACGCCTAAAATGGATTTTATTAGTACATGAGATCTCTATAATTCTTCTAAACCCTTACCGAGTGTTTTTAGTCTTGCGCGCAGAATGTCGTCTGTCATAACATGTCGTCAGTTTTGCAAAACAAAGACGGGGGCGGTACCTACCATCAGTCGGCATGTATCTTGGTGCTGTCACTCGGTCCAGCGAGTCGAGGAAGCTGAACAACTGTCATTTTCACTCACGAGGGAAGTCCCGGAAGAGACTCACAAGCCTGCCAATTCTTGTATACGCAAGTTCCGCTTCTCCAGAATCTGGTGGACGACAGGGTCCTGCCACAGCTTCGTCATGTCCTCGGAACACCGGTGAAGGACTGCCCCTGGCTCGTTGGGGTCGTTCCAGTCAACATCGTTAAGCGTGTCAATACTGTCTCTGCCGGTATTCATCAAGCGGCTGAATGCGCTCTTCCATCCTGAAGCCGAGTGGACTGCAACTTCCTTCGGTCCGTCCTTCAGCCCTAGGCGAGCAGGCACCAATCGTGTGGCCTCAACCTCATCAGAGCCGGTAGGGTTTAATTTCCGGGTAAGGGTATCTTCGACCTGAAGAAGTGGAGATAATCGTTGCTTGACCTTCATCAATTCTGCGGGGATGCGGGGAGAGGCTGTTCCTGGTGCACTGAGCGCATCCAGAATAAGATGAATCGAGCGAACGATATTGAGCTGGATGACAGCTCGCCAAGAGGCACGCTCGGCTCCAAAGGCCTGAAAGGTAGAAAGTCAATATAGAACCACAAGATTACACGGACCGAGGATACTTGCCCTTGGCTTGCACATGAGCTGGAAATCTAGCCGAACAGGGTCAAAGGACTTGAAGGAACAAAGCTGTCGATCGCTTACTTTTCAGCAGTGTAGATTTTCCTTGTGGAATCGATGGTTAGTGGTAAGATGGCTGAACGCCTGCTTCACATACCAGATTCGCTTTGACCTGGGTTCCGTGTGAGGAGTTATACAGATGTTCAACGACTGGACTCACCGAGGATGAGAACTTTCAGTGCGCGAGTACCTTTCCTCTCGGCGACTCTCTCTTTCTTCAATTCTTCGTCAATCTGGTCTGAAATCATCTTGGCTTGCTTCTCCGCGAGTATGCGGGCCTCCTTGTGCGTAGACGGTTCTTTCTTCGGAGGTGAAATGGCTCTCGCCAATGGGTCGTTGTCCGTCCCGCGCGTTAAGCCAAGCATAGCCATTGTTCGTAGAGGAGGCGCACGAGGATAAAGCAAAAGTACAAAGTAAGAAGTAGATATAGAATAAAAAGCAATAAGTCAAAGAATAAAAGGCTGGAATGGAGGACAAGAGACGAGATTCATTAGAAGTCATGGTCATGGTCATAATTATAAGTCTTCATCACATTTACCAGAAAAGGAACTCCTTGCGAAACTTAGTGGGAACCAGACACAAACTTGGATACACACGTCACATGTGGACGCTGCTGTACCTTTCAAATTCAACATAAGTGTCACGTCGAGGGACCAACATTTATCTTCAAACGTTCTGTTCGACCTCACCTACGTACACCTCACCATGCGACTCTTTTTACGGCAAGAAATATTTCCCCTGCGCAGGCTGTAGAAGAGCAAATTTCCTGCCGCCTTCTCGCACGGGGCTAATGACAGCAAAACAAGCGCGGTCAAAGTCGGTCAGAAACCCAGGCCCAGCGTGTCCTCAAACAAGGTTTTCATTTTACAGTAAAAGGCCGGACTCGGCTTCCGTTCTCGATTTCATTAACTCCAAGGGAATGGTCTTCGCGGTCCTGTATCGACGTGGCTTTTACGCTCTTCATGGTGAAATCTACATCTGAGGTCATCTGCTATGATATCCATTCACCCCACTACGAACATCGTTGCGAGGCTGTTACAGGTGCCGATTTACCCCGTTGTACTCGACAAGTTTGACGTTTCGCGTAGGAACAAATTTATACAGAGCGTTGTTGGAAGCTCCTGTCTTTTGTGCTCTTCTCTCAAGTTAGGTCACTCTTGTAACCGAGGCCGCGATAAGGATATTGTGGTTACCCATGAAAGAGTGAAGTTACGACGTGCTTGCTAATTTTAACACCGTACAGAATGGAGTACCAGTCCAGTAATTTCCAACCACGGAGATAAAGGCAAGATAGAAAGAGATCCCTTTCGTCATGTACGGCAGCGCTGAGTCCTGAAGTGGTTCTATGAAATGCCGAATTTCGGGAAAAGAAAAGTGCGCCAGACAAGCCAAGGATCACTTTGCATTTCGAGCGATGGGAAAGGGGTGTCGCCAATCATCACGTTAAATCCGTCACCTACACGAGAGCGCGACTTCATTCTCGTTATTTTCATGGCAGGCTCCAAGGTTCGATGTAACTTTAATCCAGACACCTCACGATAGCTGCTGAAGAGTCGGAAATGATAGGACCCTGCACCTCGGACCACTTCTACAGCGAGATTCCGAGGATCGATAGCGTCATTTCCCGTCCCCGACCATACCAAAGGAGAGCACGTTTTACCCCAACCGGCGTGAAAAGCAGCGGTGGCACGAGGGACCGCCTAGTCATATCGTCGGTTTGTCATGGGTCGACTCAAACTGCGCTTCGGAAGGTCAAAATAAGGTCGGATATTTTTGACCTCGCCCACTCTAGGGGACATGATGACCGGGGAACTCCAGCATCACGCCTCATGACCAAGAAGGTGCTGCCATCCACGCTATCTGATACTCGTGATCAGTTCCTCGAGAGTCGAAGGGTCAATTCCTTCACCGATTCGTTTCTACCGATCGGAGAGAACAACTCCAGTTTAGATGAGTACGTTTCATCGGAAATCGGGCTAGTATGAGATCCAGGAAGTTTGTAGGTCCTTCGGGCGCCAACATCAGCGCTCCTAGAACCGCAGCGCTGATCTTCTCCATGATAGTCGCCCACCCCTAAGTTCCACCCAGATACGCCCATTGTCTTCCCCCCCAGGCATCCCGCAAAGTCCGCTTTCCCGCGTCATGTGTTGACTATTCGGTGCAAATATACTGTACGTTCGAGGGGTTAAGTAAATCTGGGCTCATACCTGTAGCATATTGTTACTGTGATGACCTACTCTTCTCCTCTTCATTTACCAGGAGCCTTCAATTGCCTTCCACCGCCTCTCCATGTTCCTCGGTATTCCTTTCCCGACGAGCTTGACATCTCAGTTTCCCCGCCTTTCAACGAGAATGAGGGATCAAGCTGATCGGGCAGGCACAGCCTTAGGTGTCCGAGATAGACACCAGTTCCACCGGAAAGGGATTATGGCTTGCGGTTGACCTCTGCCCTGGAGATAAGTATCGTACCTTTTCGCAATGAATCACTTTGAGTACAGTATCATCCCTGCAATATACATATATGCCCTCACCAACTCCAAGAAACGATATGTTCGAATAGAATATACGGTGAGGGATTTCCTAGTCAGGGAATGTCAGAGAATGTCCTAACGACGATGAGCATTTGCGGTAAGAATAGACTTATACGTGTGTAATATTTGAGAACAATGGTCCAATCCTGTCGAAGAGAAAGACCGACAATCTGCCTTGGGTTCAGAGCTAAGTCTGTATCTGTGACCAAAAATGGCAGAAGCCTTGACGTGGCTGTGCGAAAAAATTGGGTTCAAGCTTGAGAAGCAACGGAACTCACAAACCTACCATCTGTCCATCAAGATCGTCGTGCTTTGATAACGTATTGGATTGCGATAGATGAGAGGAAAGAAGGGGGTCTTCCTATGTTTAACATAGGGTACATGTCACCCTCTAACGCCGGGCCTGGTGAAGCTATCCCCCCGACATTACCATTGCAGCTGGCAGCGGAACACAGACTCGCAAGACGCCGGGGACATCGCTTATGTTTGTTGGCTGCGCTGAACGCTGAACAACGCCTTCGAACGGAGCACAAGGGCGTTTGTACTTTCGTTCGGGCGTGACTGTCAGCGGGCGTCAGTCATAGGGTCGGAACGGGATGCTCACGATGACGCTGGATAAATCATATGCGTGTGCCTCCGTCTTCATCGAAGGTCCGGAAGACATTAGGATGCAAAACACTGAGTTTAAACGGTTAACGGGGATCGACGCCGCGAGTATAGACGTCCATGCCCGGGTTCGAGAAGTTGGTGAAAGAGAAATGCTAGGCTCACAAAGCCTCTCAATTGGAGGCATGTCTGAAGGTCTAGGTGGTTGCCCGGTGAGGGCGGAATTTCGATATTTTATCTTTGATTCCTCTCTGACGAACTACCGATGAGGGGGAGGTGTATTGGTGACCCTTGATAGGTTGTTGTGGTACTTGGAAGGTGTCGAACCCAGGTATTCAAAAAGGGAAGGTGTTGATATCCGACCACAGCGGTATCTCTGGGCGCCACAAGGACGGTGGGATAGTCAGTCATTGGGCGCGATAGGTAGAACATTGTCAGAGAAACGCAGAAATATTCAGAAAAGCAGATGCTCCTGTGTGCGCAGTCCACCGCTCAAAAATCTGGTCGAAATGAGTCAAATAGAAGGGCACAGAGGTTTGGGCACCAAAAGAACAGACCGAAGGCCAGGACAACGCCAAGTCTATTTGTTGGGCCAGATAGTCGCGTGGCAGAAGGATTACAGGATCAATTGAGGTCCACGGCCGGTTTCGAGATTGATGGGAATATCAAGATGCTTGGAAGGGGCGCACGATCAGACCACGCGATGTGCGGGCAAACTAATGACCTCCTCCGCGAGTCGCGGGATCAAATAGAGTGGAATGAAAACAAGTGAGTAAAAGTGACAGGAAATTAAGGCGATGGAATTGATTGAAGATGGGCGAAGAATTGAAACAACTGCACAGGATGCGGCGACGTCTTGATTAGTGCTGTTCGTAGCCACACTGCAACTCGCAGGAGAACTCGAGGACTTGGTCCCAGGAGCGGTGCATCAGGTCCCGGCTGACTAAGCGGCTGATCTGGAAAAGGCAAATTACGTAATTAATAAGTGATTCCAGATTTATGCAACGGGTTCGGCGATGAGTTCGGATACTACTCGATTTTCGGGATACACGAAACGTTCAAATACGTCCCATCTCATCAGTCCCGTCTCAGCACCAAGATCCCCTTCAAAGTTCCTTTCACTTCCACTCTCTCAAAATGTCCGGTTCCGCCAACACCACCGCTGCCTGGAGCACAATCCCCACCGAGCTCAAGCTCACTGTGGCCAGTGGGCTCGACACACACGACGTCAAGGCACTTTCTGCCGTTGACCGCTCGACTTATGAGATTTGCGTTCCTTTCATGTTCAAAGTGCGTTTTTTCCGCTTTTGTTGCAACGTCATCGCCTCATGATTTCCAGTATATCACTATCGGCGACTTCGCCACTCTCTTGCGGTTCCTCGAAGAGGTCCCTCGATCTTACTACCGTCACATCGAAGAACTCGACTTGAGCACCCAAATTGACCTTCTCGATGGATCTTCTACTTTGGAATGCAGGACAGAGGCCGTTGTCGCATTGCTTCTTGCCACCCGCCGACTATCCAAGTTAACCCTTCGAGTGGGCGGATCTCTGGGCAGCAGTGTGGTTGCACCTTTTAACTGCCTACACAACCTCAAGCACTTGAAGATTATGAATCTATGCGATGAGGTGGACTCTCCGTTGTGCGTCGCTAGCTCTGTTGCTTCCACGACCTTGAACTGACATAATCCTTCAGGAGCGAAAGACTTGTTGTCTCGATGGCTGCCTCTCTTCCCTGCCTCCAGCACCTTTCTCTCGATCGCATTACCCGTTCCAAATTTCATGCACCCGAGCTGGAAGGCGTCTTCCCCTTCGTTCCGGTCGTCATCAATGACGATGATCTTCCGGATCATCCCGTTTTGGGCTCTGAGCTATCTCTGCCCTCCCTTTTGCGCATCCCGACCCTTCGTGAACTCGCTGTTCGTGATACACACCTGGGTGACCATCGCTGGGCGACTACACCCATTGATTGTCAATTGCAAATCCTTGACCTGGGCAGTTGTTATCACGAAACCGAGGAAGTCAACAGTGTCTGCACCCAACGAATCATGGCAGCTGTTGGTCCTACGATTGACGAGTTCTCCCTCAATACCACTGTTAACGATGCCGTTTTTGCCAGACCGTCGGCTACCCCTTTGCAGCGCCTTCGCAAGTTGCATATCAGCCCTTTTTTCCCAGTCGACAGTGTCGTCGATACTATGTCTACACTTGCTGGATCTCCGATCGAGAGTCTCTCCATGCAATGCTATGAAGATGACGTCGTCGATGTCTGCTCAGCGTTGGAGGAGTTCCTCAATCTCCGTGTGGAACGAGGACCTGACTTTTATGGCAACCTCTCCAAAATCAATCTATCGGTGACCACCACCGACGACATTACACCAACCTCCGAGGAGCAGGAGGAGCGTCTCGCAGCATTCCGTCGCCTTGAGGACTTTTGCCGGGATTTGAAACTCTCTACCGCCATGGAGCATGCAGTTGCAGTACCTGGCGCTGGCGAGAAGATGCGCACCAACTGCTCTCCTGTCCACGAGGAGAGGTGCCCTCCACGCTTTTGCATGGGTGCGCTCTAATCCTCCTTGGGACTATCCTTATTTGCATATTTTCCCGGTCAACCCATTAGTCCATGATACCCTGGCATCAAACATCCAGCATATAACTTATCCTTTTCACCCACTTCATGATCATAGACGGTTCCCATCTTATTTGTATATCAGCACCTGGACTGTATAATACTGCATTGCATCACCATACTTAACGTTCATGTTTATTGATAGTCAATAGATATACGTGTTGTTCATGACCATCCCTAGTCCCAAATTTCTGCCTGATCACGAATTCTACAGCGATCAGTAGATGGGCTTTCCGCTTAGACCGAACTTAGCGTCTTCTGATGCGCAGCTAACTGCTTGTCAAGTTAGTTCATGACCATACCAAACCCGGGCCCCGCCCAACGTCGAACACCCATCTTCCACGAGGCGAAGAACGCACATCTCGTAGACTATCCCTAACTCAAGAAGTAAACTTTTTGAAATTCATTCCAACGTGTGCTTCACGAGTTTGATGCCGCTCATAGCTCATGACAGCCATATTGATCCCAGTGCTAGCCCTATTCCATGGAACTTAAAATCTACTCTTTTTGGCCGGGGATTTAGATCATCCGCCATGGTTGCGCAGGTGGCATTGATCGGTTTTCTTGGCACTTTTGAGGGTAAGTAATGGTATAGTATGGCACACCATGGGTGCAATATTCTGTATCAAGCGTACTGCGTTGACACACTGCACTAAAGGTGGCACCGATTTAGATTCTGGGCGGGTGGCCGAAAAAAGCGTACCATTGCCAACGTACAGCCTCGCGTTCTTCCGTTCCGTTACCGGCTCGGTCCGCATCAAGGTCGCAGACGGAACACACGCCACAACCTTTCATCCTCCTCTTGTCATCCCGAGCTCGTTCTACACTCCACCCGTCATCATCGACTCCTCAGCACTCAGCGTCTCATCGTCACTTGAGCCGTTTTTTTTTTTGGCCACATCACGCAGACCTAGTGCGCAGCACTCACTTATTCCCGGTGTTACAGGAAATACTGGCCACGAGCTGACGAAATATCGCACATGGAAGATTTGCGAACGAATTGCGGACCTGACTCGAAGAGATACATCCAGGATGGATCGGCCCTAGACTGTTCCCCGACACGTTGACCAAAAATTTCTTTCCGAGATTTCGGGATGCCGATACAGGCGTATGCGTCGGTGCATATGTGTGCTGTCTCTTGATCTAGGATTCCCGCCGCAGCATACCGGTAGCCTACTACCTGTGGTATAGCGAGAAGTACTCGACGCAACAACCAGCAACCCGAGGAAATTCTGGCCCCTTCCAATGCGCCGCACGCTCGATTTGACCAGTGTACGGCTATATCGGGACCGCTGATGAGGGAATCAACGAGCAGGCTCCTCTTTTTTTCTGTTTCCGAGCGATCAGCGTTTCAAACACTCTTCGGGGCATCGTTCGCCACAGGACTCCTTGCGCCCTCCGTAGACCGTCGGAGGTCATGCCCAGACCTATAGCATCTATAACCAAACTGGTGTTTGGATCGAAGGAGATGTCATCTGTCCCGCGATGCATTTTCTGCTAACCAAATTTTACAGTGCATGCGTTGCGGAGCATAGGCAAATCTAATCCTCTGTCACCCCACTTTTTTCTTCCTCCATGACCCGCCTCCTGCGGCGCATATACCCAAGCTGTCATCGGACCTCTTGACTCTCATCGACTATGTATCTCGATTCTTCATCTAGCCCCATCCAAGCCCAGTTACATTTAGCGTTAATTTGCTTTCAAGCTCCTGTAATTTCGGGAAGGCTTTCGGAGTGTCCCTTCACCCATTCGTCGAAACCGCCAAAGGTTACAGCACGTCTTACCCGTTGGCTGGGACGGTGTTGTCCACTTGGTCTACTCGGATATCTCGGCTAGTCAGTTACGGTCCGAAAATAAGTCAATTTGTGGCGTGATACGATATCTTTTCACGGTGACCAAAGACGCTCAGTGTCATCGTTTTGACGAGGCTGACAGTCCGATGTCTCTTCCTTGGCTACATACCGTGTTCCGTATTCCGGAATGGCTTGGTGACCCTCCCAATTCCGCTTCCGCCGGTGTTAGTGCAAGACCTTGTCATGGTATGTTCTACTGCGGATACATTTACGCCGATAATAATTTATCAGCCTTTAGACCACGACCTTGTTTCAAATAATTTCTTTAACGGACCCAAGAAAAGCGATGCCATTTTCTCGGTTAGCCGCGCACTGAAAGCCAGCGCCTTTCTCGTTCCTGAAATAAACGCACAAGAATATACAAGGACATATGGTGGGTCTTCGGCGCTCATGACCACTTTCTTTATCTTTGTTCTTTCTTTCACCTTTGTTATGTTCCTCCATCACCTTCGCTTCTGGGGTACGCGGACATGATCACGAGCCGTGATGCGCACTTGGAGAATTGGCGCTTTTTTTGTTCCCTTTGGTGAAACCCAAAACCCCGCTCTTCTCTCGTAGACGCTTCCACCACTTTCTGCGGAAAAGTGCTGGAACGCGGGACCGCTTGAGGCGAGTCAGGAACGGAAGGCAGATCTCGTGGTTATGAAACCTTTCCATGTACCCCGTTTGGGAGTTGGTCGTATATTGATCTCCCTGTTCTTTTAGGTCTCTTTTGCCCTTCACTGGGAGTATAATGGATACGAGATTAGAAACAATGACTCAAACCTAGGATCCCTTTCAGAAAGCATATGCACCAGCGTTCTGACGACCTTGAGTTTCGATCTGCTCTTCTTTTGTTATGGCTAACGTAATTAAATATATGAGGCAAGAGTTAACGCGCTCTCGCGGACGAGGCCACATTCCTTGTCTTGTTGGGGATTCCTCCGTACTTGCACCCTCAGAGCAGCTGCTGGTATCTGCTGTAGGCCACTATCCTGCCTGATGAAACCTAATATACCTCTGGTCCAACTCCTTGGATCTGTTCGACTCGGGCCCCCAAAACTGCGCAGTTTATGCTCGGTATATGACATGTGTTGGTGTTTTTAAGGACTGATTCCGAGTATGGCAGGTCTGACCGAGGATTTCAATCATGGCAGGGGCATAAACCAATGGCGCCTGGGGTTTGTCTGCAGTTTTCCTCATTCGGGAGTTTGAATCTGGTGACAGCTCCTAATTGGTTGGTCGTAGTCGTGATCATTCGTTTCGGCCGGATATCCTCAGTCCCGCACCGCATCGCTGCTCATGGCAAGACGGTTGGTACCATTACAGGATTACAAGACAGATGCTGGAGATTCTTGCGTTTGTCTTCTCGGAATGGTGTAGCCGACCAGTTCATGGATATCGAGTGCTTTGCTCATCAGGCGCGTTAGGTCTTGTTGACGATTTATAGGTCACGACTCGAATACACCTTTCATCTCGCCAAACAAACCACAGGGGGCGCTGGCTATGTACATTCGATGCTACATTGCCGAGCCCGTCTGCCCCCAATCGCGCTTACTGGCGATAAGGACACAGGCCACCTCAGCTCCGAAAGCCGTCAAAAATATGGCCCCGTCGCACTCGACGATATTCTCGTGCCCAGCCTCGTCCTCTATAATATCAAACGTCCGATTCCTATCGAAGACCTTCGCGCCGCTGTTGCTAGTTTACTTACAGATGGAAACAAACCCCAAGAAGTGACCTGGAAATGTATCAATTACGCCCCACTCTCCAAAGTCTTTCTCGACTTGGGTCGCGAACTACGCATTGTTGTTTGCTTTTAGGAACATGCGTTACTTCCGTTTCTACAGGGGGTTTATGCATCATTGGTCTCAAAGCATGTTCCCAACGTGAACTGGCTCGAAAGTGCTGTAGTTTTCCACCGCTCATATGTTATTCTGGAACCGAGAGGTATCGATACAGGTTCCAGATCCCTCATAGACCTGCGAAATGCTGCGATTTGCGTTCTCGAAGCACTCAAGGTGATCATACGTAATTCGTCTCTGCCTCGTTAGCTAATGCCCTGACTAGGTGTTGCATACTGATTCACTGGTAGATCATCGCGATATCCGTTGGCCGAATGTCATGCAAAACCGTGAAGATCCTTCCAGGTGGTTTCTGATAGGCTGGGAAGATGCATCCTTTAAACCAACCAAAGCTGCAAGCCGCTCAAATCCTCATGAACATTCACCCAAGGTATTCCAGAGAATCACGCTGCAGATGTGGATATTTGTGCAGTGAGTCGGCTTCTGATCGCAAAACCAGTTATAACTCGGCATGCGGCCCTAACAAAGCTTGGGCAGATGACGATGGCTGGCCACGTCTTGAATGCCGAGCAGGGACTCAAAGAACTACGCGAAATTCAACACTGATTCTATTATCATTCATCAAAAAAAAACCCCAGACGAAGCTAGTACGAAGGCCCATCCATGCTCCTTTGATAAAAGAACGGTGATGCTGGCCAAGTCATGCAATATATTTACCGTAGTTCCTTTACGGAACTATACCAACCAATAGCCGCGGTTCACTTGAAGAGGTGGTACTTTTATCGAGTAGCATGACCAACTGATATTGCTAGGCAAATGTTTGCGACCTCGTGGCGCTCTTTGTCCCCAGTTTCACGCCGTCAATTTACAACATGGGGCCGAATACCACATCGCCGATGCGATTGCCAGGGGAAACATTCACCCAACAAGCGATGATATTGCCATTATTCTTGGTATCTGGTCTCTGAACGGCTGACCTGCTTACAGCTTACATCCCGACAGGCCCTATGGAGGGATCTTCCCGATATATAACCAGAACATGGGCCGATGAAGGCGAACGAATGACAGACATGACTACGCTTGTGCGTTCTATACCATAGATGCAGTTATATCCAACTGACAACATGACCAATAGCTGGCTGAAGTGAACGGATCTCCTCAACCTATCATGGATGAGATCTTCTTCGAGTTTTCCGCCAAGTACCTTCCGGCGGCGGTTGACCGATTCATCGAAGCATCATTCCCAGTGCCGCCTTCGATTTCCGAATTACACAATGTGCACTTCAACGTCCTCAAAAGACTTCAGGCCTCCCCATACTTTACCAAATACCTACGGTCGGAGCACCCTATCGCTCTTCCGGGGAACAAACTTGGGCATGTTGTCGCAGGGCGGCTTGCTACAATGGCAACGCTACACCGAGGCTTTGTGCTAAATCCTGGTTACGCTGGGCCACTCAGCAATGCTCTGGAACTCCTCGTTTACGTCCTCGTGGTTTTCACAAGTGACCAAGAACCCGTCCCTCCAGAGGTTAAGAGGGTACTTGTGCCGTTTTTTGAAGACTGCCAGGGATCAAGCCACCAAACACTTAAAGAAACTAGCAAGGGTCTTTTAAACATGCTCGTTCATGGTTATCCAGCTGATCCCAACCCTGAACGAGATGATTATAGGAAGTTGATACGTGGCCGAAATAAATGCAAGCTTCCGGGGTGTGATATCACAGCCGGCCTAAAGACCTGCGCAAGGTGAGCACGTCAATGATTCTACTCATCAGTTTACTGTTCTCACTCAACTTTTGAACAAAAAGGTGTTTGACTATATGCTATGTAAGTTCGGTTGGAGTTGCCTTCGTGCCACGCTGATGAAGGCATGAAGTGCAGTCCAGAGCATCAACGAATTCACTGGAATATTGAAACATCTCCTCCTCACAAGTGATATAACCATTCGACTATCTATTGAAGAGCCTAGTTTTACCAACTAATCACTTGCCTCGTAGCTATGGCGCGCGGGTGTTCAGACTCTTTCAATGCGAGGCCACACTCTCATACCCTGTCCCTTGGCGCCGGTGTACTCTGCAGTACTGGCACTGTCTTGTACATCGTCGAGTCTTGTAATTGGTGTTTGCATGATGGATTACACTTCGAGGTCTGTTTTAGCGACTTTCATACTGATTTCCGGTCTCGACAAACGAGATTTTCGATATGTATGATCCGAACACAAGAGTATGTGCACCTTATCAAGTGGAAGAAATTCTTTATTGGGGGACCAGTCGTCCTGCAGGGACTAAAAAACTGTAACGTGTCTGTAACGTCTCAATCAATCCATTCAGATCGGAGGCGAGGCAGTTGGTTAGCCAGCAATGCATGGACGAAAAGTACTGGACAAGCCGGAGCCAGTGCCAGGGTAACCAAAAATGCCCAGACCAGCCAATCAGCCCAAGCAAACTTCCTTCATACCGTCACTGTGTCTTTGTCAGTTTCACGCCTTCAGCTTCAGGCTAGAGTGCAGGCTACTGACATTCGTAACTTCCTACGAATAGAGAAACCTACATCAGGTTTGTCAAGACTCAAGTACTCAAGAGCTGGGGCCCAGGCTAACACGAAGTTTACGATTTATTTAACGCCCGCCATGAGCCCCTTACCAACATCGGGGGACCCAGCACATCCGACGAGCGATGATCTTGCCATTATGCTCGGTATCTAGTCTCTGAAATAATTTTACGGGTCTACTCACAGCTTACATCCCGACAGGCCTTAAAAAAGGGTCATCTGCATTTATTACAAGACAATGGGCTCACGAAGGGGAAAGAACGGAAGACACTGCTCAGCTCGTGCGTATAATAACCATGCACCCTTAGACGGGTCTTCAACTGATTTACCTTGTAAAATTCAACTCGAACTAATATAGCTGATTGCATTGAACCGGTTTTGTCTTCACTCTGGCAATGTGGTTTTCTCCGAGTTTGCTGCCAGATACCTTCCAGCGACCGTTGACCGTTTTATAGAGGCATCTTTCGAACTGCCCCGTCCACCTGCAGTGCTTGTGACACCCCCAATTTTCGAAATACAAAATGCATACTTTGTCATCATCAAGAGACTTCGATCATCCACATATTTTGTCAAATATTTACGGTCTAAGCACCCTCTTGCTTCACAAGGCAAGAAACTCGGGCGTATCCTTGCAGAGCGCTTTGCAGCGATGGTACAAGTACATGGAGATTCCATCCTACATCCCGATTACACGGAGACAGTCAACACCATCCTCGAATTCCTCGTGTTCATCCTCCTTCTCGATAACGGCCAAGAACCGGTCCCGGTGAATGTACGAAACATCCTTATACCATTCTGTAAAGACTGCCAGAAATCAAGTCACGAAGATCTTAGAGAAACCAGCGACAGTCTTTCAATCTTCCTGGTTTCTGGTTGTCCAGAATCTGCGGAGCGGAATGATCTTACGAAGCTGGTGCGTGGTCGGGACGAGTGCAAGCTTCCAGGGTGTAATATTACAACTAATTTAAAAGCGTGTGCGAGGTGAGCCAATCGATCAATCTCCTAAGCCTGTCGCCACTTAACCGCGGACAAAAAGGTGTTTAATTGTATGCTATGTAAGTTCAGTCAGAATTGCCCCGTGCGGCACTGATTATGATGGTTATCTAAAGTGCAGCCCCGAGCACCAGCGAATCCACTGGAGTATCAAAACGTCCCCCCCTCACAGGCTTTATTGACATCCAACCACCTACTAAATCTGCAACTTGCAGGCTTTGGATACGTACAAACGTTCATATAATATAACTGTACCTGAAGGGGACCATGCAGGTCCCGTTGTGGCCATCCACTGACACCAGTCTAAAAACGGAGTGTGAAAGACATGGGATGTGGTATTTGGGGGTTGGTAAACTAAAAGATTTTGGCTGCGTTGGTGGCATAATCCAACTTCTTTTCAAGCGTTACGGCATACCCCAACAGCAGAGAGAGACTAATGGATATTTTGGAATGAGTAATAAGAATATAGGTCTTATGCGGGAATGATATTGAAAATAGTATATTTGTTTTCTGTGATGAGACTACAGTAGTAACACGGTGTGGGGGGAGCTCCGGTCCTTGGAGGCAAGTGCGTTGAAAAGGGAAAAGAAAATTTAAAAAGGGGAAGAGAAGGGAGGCGCACAGGACATCTCAAGCGCTTTTGACGTCCAACTCTTCCGCCCTCGTTGTGATCGAAAGGCCTCCTTCATGCAAGCTTTATGTTTCAACAGTTCTATCATGTGAAGGCATGGTCGATCGGAAGTAAGTAGGGCCCTACACCTTCCCTCTCTCGATCTCGTCCTCCATATTGGTGCCATTTTACCTATCGCCAACATGGTCAGGCGGGATTTCGTGTCATCCATCTCCTCGCCATCCTTCAAAACTGCTGCATCAAACCAAAGTGCCCAATCCACTGCCTGGGCATCTTGAGCAGTCTGATGGTTATGGGACAAGATATTTCTCTTCCACACCGGACAAGTCTATCTGTCACGATTGAAGCGATACGCAGAAGACGCGCACCAGATGGAAAAATGAACGAAAAATCAGCAGCGTGATTGGGATAGACTAGATTGTCACTGTACCTGATGTTTCTGACTGTATTGGTCGTTAGCCCTACTCGGAACCATGCAAGCCGCCATCCCGTACCAGAAGTTTCGCGTCCATCTTGGCATCATCAACTGAGCAATGACGAAAGTCTTATCAACTACTTGATGTAGACGGATACGGGTGGAGTCGATTACCATGTCAACTGTGTTGCTGTGCTAGGGGCAGGAGCCTCGAGAATCGCCCATGCATCTGGGTGAGTTGAAGTTGTTGCGCAACGCAAAAGTGTTCTGTTAGTAAGTTTCGATGGGCAGCGGGGAAGGTTCAAATTATCTTCCCCAGTCGAACAAGGCCGCTCGTGCCACCAACATTGTCCTATGCACCGTCGTAACTACTTCCATACCTTCATTTCCTTCCTTGCTCAGATCCAGTTATGGTGTTTGCAATTTTTTATTGCTCAAATTTCTACATCTTTGTAAAGGTAAGAAAAAAGGTTATGACAGCAACGACTAACAAAAGAAAATCATACAGTATTATTTCTACGCAACCACCTTCACTCAAAACTACAGTTCCATCTTGTCCTCCTTCTCGTAGCCCGGATTCTTTTGAAGAATCACAAACCCTTCGAGCGCGTGCGTAAAGGGTATATATTCCTCCGTTGCAAGCTCAGCACGTTCAGTCGTTCCAAGCCGAACGGGTGTTTGATGTGTTTGGAAACCGGAAATGGTTCGAGGCTTCCCGGCTTGACCAACAACATCCACAGCCTAGAAAATACAAGGTTAGCTGACAGAACAACCAATAAACTGTCAAGGTCCTCACCTGTCCAACACGAACGGTCACAGGGAGCGTATTCAATTTATCATCGAGTGTGATAAGGAACCGCGGGTACATTGCAGGTGTAAGGAAATAAAGCATCCAGTGGTACTTGTCAAGTATAACTGCATAAAACATAATCGATAAGCACGAATGCACACAGGTATACGAAACACAAAGCACTCACATCCTTTAGCATCTGTGAACGCCGTCAACGTAGCTAGCAATCCCGTCACAGCCGACCGACTCATCACATTCCGATCAGAGAAGAACGGATTAAGGCCAATCGTTCCCTTCCCCATATGCACCAAACCTTGTGCCACTCGAACCATGAACAAGCAATCAGGTTCTTTATAGTAGTACCCAGCCAATTGTCGTAGCATCTGTGCTAGACGAGCATTGTTTGTACCAGCACCAACTAAACCCATGGCAAAGATGGCGTTAAGAGCAACGGAGAGGTCGTTATCATGACTGTATTTTGACAGCGTGTCGAGGATAGGGAGCTGTGGGTTTGATGTGCTCACAAGGCCGATAGCTAGAGGGACGGATCGACGGATCACAGGCTCGCCGTAGTGCATCTGTAGATGCGTATAAGGATTTGCTTTTTGCCTTGTACGAGAGACATACCAGGTGGTTAAAGGTTCGAAGGGCCATCTCTGCACCAATATCTTCACCCATCGCTATAAGCGAGACAGCGATGACGGCGAACGTCTGGAAGGTATCGTCCTTCTTCTCTTCTTCCTTCTTCTCCTTGTCGTCCTTGTCCTTTTCTTTCGACGGTGATGTGTCGATGTGCTCGTCACAATGGTGAAGCATTTTCTGGATTTTGAGCACGTTTCCAGTTCCTGCGTATGCACATGCTTCAACGAGGATGGAAGCAGTCTTGGCTATCGGATGTTCGATAGCGCTCAAGGTAGCCATGGTAGTGTCACAAGCATCCTGGAGACCTAAGAAATCGATTATTGGTGGGCAAACAACACGGGGCACAGAAGAATAACACTCGTACCAAGATAAAGAAGTGCAAGACCCAGGACCATGAACCTCGCCCACTTCTCTTCGAGCGACTTGTCATTCTTCTCGTACTTCTCCCACAAGGTTTGTAGGATAGTATCATTGACCTCGCCGTCCTTACTTCCAACCAAGATGAAACCAAGAGCGAGAGCTGCGATGCTGGCAACTTCCATGGAGGACGAATCGTCTGCCACATGTGGTAGAAGCAATGTAACAAGATCTTCTCGATGCGATCCGACGTACGCAAAGCCCAGACCCATGATGGCGCTCGTCTTCAGAGGCACAGACTTATTCTCCACCTGTTCTCCGAGGAGAGCGATGGCGGCATCTGCTTCTGTCCGGACACCACAGTTCAGGATGCCCATCGCCAGATACGCGCCAGCCTAATACGAATTGTCAGCGTGGTCGTAATCGCTCATGATTGTCCGCATACCTTGATATATTCCTCTGCCGAATAGGTGTATTTATCGACATGGCTCAAACCAATCTCTGTATCCCATAGCAGACTGAGACCAAGTGATGCAGCCGCACTCATCATACCTAGACCGAGTGAGATTCAAAGAAGGCACCAGGGGAAGTTTCGTACCGTGATCCTTGTTCTTGTATATCCAGCTGTTACCTTCCTCAGCCTCCACCATCAACTTATCGTTTCCAAAACCGGCGTTAACGAACGCATTGACGAAAGTACCTGCCAGGTTACCACGTGCAGAGTCAATGTTTGCAGTCGCACCAGGTCCTGAGAATAAGATTAGTTACGGTCGTAATGAAACGTAGGGAACCGTACGGGTGTTTTCCAGGTGCGACTTGTATACATCTTCCAGACTCTTTGGTTCAAGAACACCGAGTTCTTTCCCGAAGTCCCGAAAGTGGGTACTTAATCTTGTATTGTTGAGGCAATCTTGGAGGTCCTCCGGCAAATCTTGAAACTCGACATCAGCGTCACCGTCCGGGTTGTCATCCGTCGATGACGCGTGTAGCCACTCGATTGGTATTTGCGCCCGTGCAAGGATGAGGGCCAATTGCATTTTCATGGCACTAGAAAGGCATTAGTCATTCAATAGTCTACAGCGAATGCGATGACATACGGGTTAGCGGGAGCTTCGAAATCTTGCTTGATGAGATCCCGTTCACCGAGCTTTATAGCAAGCTCAAGAGCTTCAGGGAATTTGCCTTGTTGAAGATAGATCGTATGGGCTGTGCGGAGGAATAACAGATCGTCGGGTGGAGGAAGGAAGTTGACACAGCTATGGGCCGCTTAATATCTTGAATAGGTGAAACCATAAACTCAACTGACCGTATCATGTATTGGCAGACCCGACCATAGGTATTCTCATCCACGAGACGCGCAATATCTTCTACAATCTCCATTTCTTCCAGTAGATCTACCGCATCTGGCTCTGCGTTGTGACCAAGGAGAAAGACAGCGCACTGCTTGGCCAGTGACCGGAGATCCTCGATGGTTCCGGGGAGTTGAGGTTGTTGTGTTGAATCCTCTTTGTCCTTTGCCTCCAAGCCCTCTTGTTCACGAGCAGAATATTCCTCTCCAAGCTCTGCTGCAATATGTCGCACGTATTCATGACCCCATGAACCGGGATCTGCAAGAGGGGAATCTGCTGGACGCAATTCGGCCGAAAGAAGACGGTATTTCAGCGTTCCCCGGGGTTGTGTATCAGAGTACGTCATAGCGAGCACTGAAAGGATATCTGCAAACAAGCTCTATCCAGGAAACCCTCAGCAATGAGTAACGGCCTGCGAGATTGTTCCGTACCTTGTCTTCCGAAGGGGGCCAGGTTTCGTACAGTACTTGCAGATCGGGATAATGCGGACGGAGAAATTTGAGAGGTTTTGGTACGGACGTCATTGAAGACGTTGATGTCCTAATCAGTGTCCGTAGTGTTTCCAAAGCAGGTCGGTAGAGCTCTGTGTTGGGTTCCTGAAAGCCACATTAGATGGCGAGGGGCATGGTAGATGTAGCACAAGACCTTTAGCCTCTCGACCAACATCTCGAGCTCACTCTTGAGCTGGAGGTCTTCTTCTGACTGGGAACGTCAACGCCAAACCCTCACAAGACCGGTCTGAATGACATACCAACTCCTCTCCCTCTCCCTCCTTGCCATCTTTCGACAGCTTCGAAGAGCCGTCAGGTTGCTTGTCCTCCGGCTTTTCCTTCTTTTTCGCGTCTTCTGACTGGACCTTGATGGAGAATTCTGTGGGTTGGGGCATCGTCAACAGAGTTGATGCCTAGGGAGTGAAATTGAGAAATCTATGCGGCCTTGGACGCGACGCGCGTCCTCCCAACGCGAATCGAGAAATCTTGGCGCCACACAAATACCTTCAAATACCTTAGTCATAGATTTCCACGGCGTGAGGTCATGATTAGGAGGCATGGTTCAAGGTTGGGATCGCCCCCTCACCAAGCTCCCCGTTGATGAGCTTGAGCGCTCACGCGCATCGATATAAGGCCTTCCTTCGATGTGAAATAATTTCTCTGCTTGGAAGTTGTCTGTTGAGTTGATTGAAGGTACAATTGATCTTTCGACAGCTGTTGACATATACAGCAACCCCATGTTCAATCATTGTTATATTTTGTTGAGTTTTAAGGTCCTTTTGACTGGGTATGATAATGAATAGGCTTTATATTGAAAATTCCTGGCCATCACGACTTGTAGTCTCTCTGGTGCTCGAGGCGCTAAACTTGGAGCGTCAATCATGAGTTTGTTTGGCTGTTGCCTTGGGATCACACACGCCCTGCTCGCAAGTTCAATGGACGAGCGATTTGTTGCGTTCTCTCCATTCGCTTCGAGGCCTGATTGCCTTCGGGTCCTTGTTCTTTCTCTATTCGCCGCTCAGCCCACTTCTGGGAAAGTGAACGCTACGGTAGCTTCCTGGCTGGCCAATTCAACGACCTGAAGCTCTTGGCGAGTCCCTACGATGAGCGAGGGCTTTCAAATTACCATCCCTGGTATTTTCACTTCCCTTTCAACATGGGAAATCCGTTCACCTCTTTGTAGACTTGACGGATGATGACTGTTTCTCAGCACCCAATCCATTTAGTCGGTCTGGGGGACATGGATTTGGTGGGTTTGGTGGGTTTGGTGGGGGTAGCGGCTCTGGTCAAGAATCACCGACTTTCACGTCGCCCGTGCAATATGACCGGAGTGACAAGGCGTACTTCTCAAATCATACTCGAGGGGACTCCGTTGCTTCGGAAGACTCATCACACTCCGTCTCCTACCGTCCTCCTACAAAACAGACCACCTTTGGCCATTCTTCTCAGTCTTCCATCGCTAATACGAACTTTACGAAAAAGCCCTCGTTCGCTTCTATCCGTAATGTCTTCAAAAGCGGCAAGAACAACGACGCACCTCCGGTTCCACATCTCGAGCACAGCCCATATCCCGTTCTTCGCAATCCATTCAACCGTTCCACTTCATCATTAACCCAGAGCCATGCGTCCTCACCCACGGCCCGTGGTACGCCAACGAACACGATGAGTCCACCGTACCCGAGACCGCCAACACCAGGATCCACACCACGTGGACTTCCGACGAGATCCAAGAGTCATGGTTATTCAAAATCTCATCACTCTCAGTCCGGTTCATTATACCACGTTTCAGATGGTGGAAGTGACCACGGCCATGGGTATCCATTTTCTTCTTCACCGCCGCCTGTTCCCCGGGTTCCCAACGCGTTTGGTAATCTCCGTCATCTGAATGATACCCCTCCGATGTCGGACATGGAAGAGGACAAGGTGGTTATAGATCCAAAGACGCCTTCAGACTATGCACTGCATGCTATATTTATCCGTTTCGCGACGGAAGCCGAGGGGAAAATAGAGGCATTTCTCCGGCAGCTGGTATGAGTTTTTAGACATTCACCTGGGTACCTCATCTGAGCCATTTTTAGGACCCAGAGTCGTTACTATCAGATTATCTTGCGTTGGGTGTGGACCCAAAATTTGATGACATCCTTCTCTCTCTGGGAAAAATTGCTCAGAAACATTCAAAGCCGGTGATAGACTCCGTCATGCGCTGGCGGAAAAGCCAAACTGAGCCCGTGTCCTTGGAGATCATCCGTCTACATTCTACGCAACCTGTTGCCCCGAATAGGTCAACACGACCTATTGATATCTCGACTATGCTCACGGAACGCAAATCCCTTGCGTCCAGTTACATCATGTGCCGGGCTCTAATTGCGGTCCTACAATCAATCAGCAAGGACGCGCTAGGCGAGGTTATGGGGTATACTTTAGAGGAGAATACATTCGAGCAATTCAAGAAACCGGACCTCAAGCTCTTATCGCAATCTACAAATCATCGTTTAAATGCTGAACTTTTTGCCAAGTTGGTGGGACAACTTGCGACTATCCGGTAGGACTTCTTCGCGATGACCTATCATAATATGTGATCTGTTTTTCAGGTTTGTGAGCGTTACGGACCGTTTTTTGAATGAATTGGGCCCTGTTGCCTTGGACCAAGTACCCAAGGATTCCGAAGGGAGGTATGAAAATCTCGTCAAAGGGTTGAAACACATACAGATCAAGGTATATGACGCGTCAATGACCTACCACATCATATACTCACTAGTATAGGTTTGGCCCTCGGAAGCATTCGAAGAGGGAGCCGAATTCCTGGAAGCGCTTTCCAAGTCCTATACTCGTGCTCATGGGTTTAGGCTAAAAACTGCTTTTGCGGAAGCACTGGTTCATCTTCTGCACCCCATTAGCAAGGTAAGCTATCGAACGAGCCCTGGTGTTTGTTCAGGTCTGACGGTCTCGGTTTAGACAGCACAAGCTGAGACGAACATGCCACAATGGGGAGCAGCTATCGAAGTTATCTTTCCAAAAGCCCGAGAAATGATGTCGAAACCCCGGTATTGGCAAAGTGCATTCCCCCTAGCTGTAATAAGTCTTTGCGCTGCTCCGCAAGCGTATTTCTTGGAGCATTGGTATGGGTTTTTCGCTGGTTTGATTTCGAAGCTCAAGGTAAGGTTACGACATTCGACTCTTGTGTATTGCCCTTTAACATATTCATTTGAATAGGATAAACCATTCCGTATCCCCGTAATGAACGGAATTATGCGACTGATATGGACTTACTTGTACCGGTGTCAGGAATCTGCGTCTTCAACTACAACGAAACTCGACAATATCGTCAAATACTTCTTCCCTCCAAACCGCCTTACTATATTCCCTCCCGACGACCACCTGGAACCATTCATCTACATCACCCATTTCATCCTCTCAAGACATTTCGACTATGGAAAGGATCTATGTCTGGATTTGATGCAAGCATCTGCTTCTCCATCGAGCCAACAACCGTCAAGTGTATTAGCACCAGAACGCATAGCAATTGCCGTTCAGGCCATCTTGTTGTCCCTCAGCGTAATGGAACGTGAAGTCTCAGGGCCTGTTTGGCCATCATGCAGCGACTTTTCCTCTGTCCCAGTCTGGGAAGATTACCCATCCTCATCCGACTTCCTTCCCCAGTCCATCTTGTCCAAGCCCAGTTACACGGAATTCGTCGATCGTTGTGGTTCTGTCCTCTCAGCCATCGCGGTTCATTGCGGCAACTCTGTGGGGCATATGTCCATTTTGGACGACCAGTGGTCTTATTCGAGACTAACCCCCGCTTATGAGGAGACACATACGTTCATTGTACGACGACATCCGGATGGGACGACCGTGGCTTATCCAAGTGCACTAGGATCACAAATCGGACTATTGCAGACTTGCTTCCGTGCATGGCCTCGCTGTTTACACTCATCCATCGCTCTCAACGACTCTGTGGATCTCCTTCTCCAAGGCGTTGTTCACGTCGAGCCCCTCTTGGGCGAGGTGGCCGCTCTTGCACTCAAGCGATTCATGGCAGACCCCACTCATGCTAACGCGGTCTTGGCGAGGTTCTATGCGTTCCTGTTCAACCCAGTTCGCATCGCCCAAGAACCACCTGGTGTTCGATTATATGTGGAACTGGTCCCGCTACTCTCCCTCTGGGTCTCAATTGTGGACAGTTGGTTGAATAGCCTGTTATCGAAACCACCTGCCACAATTCTGGAAGACAAAGCAACGATGGCACGATGCTATGAAATCGAATCCGCAGCAATGTTCCTCTTGTCGCATGATGTTAAATCCATCCACCAATCTGGCATACGGGCGATGCGGACACTGGGACAAGTTTCGCAGCACCTCTCAGTCTTTGAGACAACGCCTTCGGCTGATGTGAAAGGGCCATTATACCTCGTCGAACGATTACACGGGAACGGGAAGGATCGGTCCTACCTTTACGGATATGACGAACTCCTAGACCAAGCCGATATCGTTCGATTAGAACAGTGGAGGCTATCGAAGAAATCTGATATTCCTCTGCGAATCGCAGATAGCACACAAGAAAAGGACCGAAAGCTATGGCGTTTCGTCTTTCCTGCTCTCATGCAATGGTGTATGGATTATCCTGGGGGTTCCCTGTCCTGTTTCAGGGAGACTATGGTTGCGGCTGCGACTAGGTATCATCCCACAATATCACAATTGGCCGGGTTAAGTTCACGCCCATTCGCTACGACTGGACGTGGTCAAGCTAATGTCGAACGAGATGGTCCGAGATTGGTTCGGGAGAATCGGCCTCTTATAGATCAATGGCACATATGGGTCAAAGTACTGAGCTCAACCGCGACGCTATCGGAAACGTCCCGGCCAGCTCTCACACAGCTCGGACGAGAACACTCCCGTGCACCTTCTGATGCCAACTTTGAACGAGAACGTTTGTCGACTACACGCGGTCTCTTCCGATACCTGACGCCTTTCCTGGATTCAGAATACACAATCTTCCGAGACGCTGCTGTGTTGTGTATCAGCTCGTTCCCCTGCACAGCCTATACTCAGCTTTTGGAGGATCTCAGTCTGCTTGCAGGCCGCCAATTCTATGACGATCCACGATCGAAGACCCCTGCTTTGTTTGTTGAACAGAACGTCGGCCTTCTGGCCTCGAGACAAAACTTGGATGAGCTGCGATCCAAATTTGGTGCAAGCCCCTTGATAGATCGCACTCGTCGCCAGGAACGGTTGCATTCTGCAGTAGCAAGGATTTACTACCTTACGGCGCACTTCCTTCAACAGCAGAGGGGGCATGGTCGACAAGCTGCCTTGGCAAGTGTACTCAAATTTGTTCGGAACACTCAAGCTTTCCTTTGTGCACCTAATATGCGCGAGAACCACACCTTGCAACAATTGCGTCGTTACTTCTGCGGGACCGTAGAAAGGCTATTTGATAGACTGGCGACTCTGGAGGATTCTGATCGCTTTATTCCGTCGAATATGCATCTGACTCTATACCGACTTTGCGAAGAGTGGTGCCAGCTTGGACCACAACCGGAGAAAGTGCAACAGAGGATGCATGCGATGCGGCAAGCAGCTGGAGGGCACCAAGGAGAGGAGAGCTTTGAACGTTTTCAATATGAGACCAATCTGCTTTCGAACGCAGCTGTGGGGGCTCTGGCTTCGCTTTGTGTAAGTTCCTCACTTTGTGGATGAGGCATTATCAATTGACTTTACTTCAGCAAAAGGCGCTCTTCCCCCCTGATCAAGCCTCGAGTTCACCGACGGAACGTCATCCACCAGAATACCTGAAAGCGCTTGCTTCCTTGACCGTCCTTGAGCGGTTCAGTGCCATTCTAGCTTCAGAGGACTTGCTAATTCAAGCTCGTGGAAAGTAAGTCAAGTCACTCCCATGGTCAAAGATGCATCTAATCTTTGCACAGGAAAGGGCTGAAGTCCCTCCTCCTGTACCAATCTGACCCCCAGCGAGTGGTCGATCATCAACTCATAGAAGACGCGCTGAGACGGACTGTCGTCGTTGAGCAAGACTTGGCCAATAGCAGTAGCAGCAAATTCTTCGAGGTCATCACAGATATCGTTTGCACTGCTGGGTCCCATCCATTCACCTTCAGTCAGATCGTTTGTCTGGGACTTTCCAACCTTCATCATCCGATCATGTCCGTTCGTCGACACGCTTTCAACATCCTCGAAGCTATTCACTTGCAGACCACTGGACTCCTTGCAATGTCGCACTTTGAAGCGACAGTGGGTAGCCTGGCCTCAGGAACATACGTGCATGCATATCGAGTTATTGCTGACGGACTGGCTGGTGAACACCCTAGTCAGGCCGCTCAGATACTGGCACAGATTGCGACATGGTTACCTGGACTTCCTCCTTCAAACATAATCCTCTTGTTGTTGCAAAGTCTTGAATACTGGATACCGCATCTTGACTTGATGACCGAGGACAAGGCGACTTTTTCAGGCGAAGGATTGATTTCACTCTACCATCTCATGTCGCTCACATCGAGATATGGCCATACCCATACGGAACAAATCTTCGTCATCTGGTCCCGTCTTGTCGATCCGCCACATCAATCTAACAGCCACGCCACCGTCCGGTTCCTCCTCGAACAGTCGCACAAAGTGGGAAGCACAACTTTCATCAGCTGTGCTGCCAATGTCGTAGCATGTTTGTGCCAAACTGGCATTGGAAGACAAGTCTTTGAGGAGTTGTGTTCTGTGATAGAGCCAGCCCGAATGCTACCCTTCATCGAACATCGACTTACCAAACCAGACGTGGAAGATATGGAATTGTGGGATGGCCTTGATGCTCTGTTCGCAGACCAGCCAAGGCTACAGCTTGGCTCCGCCCAGTTCGCTTGGCTTTTCTTAGCTGACGTTGCCCTTCAGCGGTACTGGGAACTCAAAGCACAACTCCCTGTCCTTCTTCATGCACTCTTGACGCATCTCGATCACCGTGTGCCGTATGTCCGTCATCGAGCTCAGCGGATGCTATTCCAGTTGCTGCGAGCCTGGACACCTGGGTACGACGAACTTCCCGATCGCTCAGCCTACCCAACACGGTTTGTGTTCAAAGAGGCTATCAATACGTTCGAGGAGGAAGCAGAAAAGATGTACTGGAAGGACGACGAGCCAAGCGCAGAGTTGGAGCCTAAGATGAAGTGGTTCTGTACCCGGATTATCTACCTCCTAGAGCCCCTCAGCCCCTCTCTGACCGATAGATGGGGTTCATTGGCATTATCTTGGGGAACTGCCTGTTCTATCCGGGCGACGGCTTTCCGTTCTTTACAAATCTTCCGTGCCCTCATGCCTCGTGTCAAGCAATCTGACCTAGCACTGCTATTGGGGCGGTTATCCAATACCATCGCCGCAACAGACGAGAACATCCAGTACTTCACTGCAGAGATCATCCTCACAATCAATGCTGTGGCAATTCAACAGGAAATTGATCAGACCCTGCTCCCACAAATGTTCTGGTGTGCCTGCGCGTGCTTGTCCACAACCGTCGAAAGCGAATTCCTTAAAATCACGACTCTCCTGACTTCTCTCCTTGATCGGATGCGACTTGACGATCTGGAAACGGTTGAGTTGCTCGTCTCTCATCGACCACTTGACTGGAGAGGTTCAACATCACTGCAACCCGCCTTGCTCAAAGGTTTGCGATCGTCGATTACGTCAGACGCAACCCTCAAGCTCCTTTATCGTCTAGCAAAGATCAAAGACGATAGTCTGATTGATGCCTCTGTTGGACGAGTCCGAGACCTGTATACCTTGTCTTTACCTTGGTGTCTGCGTGCTATGGCCCCAGAAACACTGGAAGATCACCTCAAGGGATTTGCACAGGATATCGGTGCTCTAGCAGCGCTCGAGGGTCGACAAAGTATCACTAGGATTATGAACTCCTTCGCCCGAGGGGCTTTCAGAACTCGGGATGATTTCCTTCGGCAGTCCGTTTCTAGCCTGCGCGAGCACTATGGAGCGGAACACTGGACCGAAATTGTCACCTTGCTTCTCAGCCTCGTACTGAACAACGACCGGTCCCTCCAAATACACGCCTTGCAAATCCTCAAAGTTTTGTTTCAGCAGCGTGAGACCCGAAACCCCGTTGAGCGTCTTGGTTCTGAGCTCTTGATGCCACTCCTGCGTCTTCTTGAAACCGATCTTGCACAAAATGCCTTGGACGTTCTCGAGGAGCCGATGACAATGTCAGGTGGACCAGCCGCAAAACACGTCCTCCGTATGAGCATGCATCTTCCAGGAAACGGCCCCGATGCCGATTTGGTTACAGTCGTCTTCGGCGTGCCCAAGGAATCTGGTTGGTGTGTCGCTCAAGCCGAGGTTCTACAAAGGACCTGTCGTGCTAACGTCATGGCTGTATTTGATACCTGCTCCATCGCCACTCGGCCCTCCCGAATCGATTTCGAGCCGGAGATTGAGGCGCTTGCATCATTACGATCACAGATGGTGGAAGAGGAGGAAGACCTTGGGGGATTGGTCAAGGACTTGCATGACCTTTCCAGCTTCTTCCAGGAAGATGGTGCATCCCATACCCGAACGCCTCAAATGGGTCCGGACCGTCGTATTGAGGCAAGAGTTGCCGCTATTCTCGCCAAGTCCACTGCGCCAGACACTATCATTCCACAAACACCTTTCCTTGACGTTTTCCGCATCGGACACACACCCCACACTCACGCCCATCACAGCCACCACATTAACTCAGATGATTCAGATGACTACTCTGATCCTGAATCCGAGGCTGACGCCTTCATATTTGACTCGCCTGCTATCTATCGTCCATCACCCAATGGCTCTCGATATCACTGATTTTTCTTGCTTCGCAACCTCTTTCGCATTGCTCTCCATTGATTAGAATATCGCATACACTCCAATCTGTAATAGGACGATAGCATGGTTTCTGATATGCTTTGTAAAACACGCTGTAATGTATGAATCTGAGTAGAAATAATGATATATACGCAGGGTTACTATCTTGTCTCGGTCCACTGTTAGCACCGTTCGAAGACCTTGTAAAGGTCAGGAAGACTTGCTATCTGAACCACATCATGATCTAGCAAGGTTTTGGGAGCAAGAAGGTATCTTCGCATGGCGGGGAATAACACATGCTGGATTTGCCACTTCTCTGCCTTCTCCTGCGCATCATCTGGTGAGTCAGGGGACTTAGAGATAAGCGGTGGACCAGGCGTATAGAACAATGCGAGTTCTCGTAGGAATGTACCAAAACATTCGGCTTCATCCGTCCAGTCAACCTAGCAGAGATAATTCAAAGGTTGGTAGATCAGACCAAGACGGCAATTACCTGCGGTCCAAGCCTCATCAAAAAATTCGGTAAATTATCGAGACTGGGAGTATAATCCGGTAGGAGTAGAGGAAGACTCTCTATGTTTCCTTCTTCGGTTATGTCGAGAGCAAAATATTCTGAAAGCATCTCACGACGCATCATGAGAATACTGACAATTTTCTAAGACGGCGGTAAGTCGCAGAAAAAGCACAACAACCAAGACAGGAACATACATCAACTATCTGGTCTTTTGTGAGCTTGCTGTGCGTCGCAGTGTCTTCGTAGTCAACCGCAATTTGAACGAGGGAGCGTAATGGCGGGGGTGGTTCGAGCTTGAGACGATTGAAGTCGCCAAATTGGCGTATACCTAGTTGGTAGAACATCTCTTCGCTAGAGACAGATGAGTTAGATCCTTCGCAGTCATGAAACTTCACCTACGCGAGCGCTGCGTGATTTATGAGATAGAGGCTTGTTGAATATTGTATCACGGAAAGAGAGCGGTCTCGATCCACGATTCCGACAAATGTATGCCGTTCGAGAATCTCTGTGAGTACTGCTCGACAGTGAATACCTCCATACGACGCGAACGGAGCTTACAAACCCACATTTGTGTTTGCCTTTGACCAGAGCTTGTCGTAGGCTGAGCACTGAGGTCAAGAAACACTCCGACTCCTTCACCTCCTTAGTTTTGGGACGAGGAGCGGTCTCTCCTCCTTGAGTGTCTTTATTCGTACTATCCGACCGAGAACCATGGGTCACCGGGAACATGGAATCAAGGGTTCGGTCGTTCTGCGAAGTACGGACTTTATGTTGTGATGCCGTCTTCTGGGGAACAACTCGAGGGTGTTCAGGACAGCAGATCAAGGGGTAGAGAGCAGCTACATACCACGAGGAGTTGGCGCCTCTTCTTCGTGATCTTCTTCGTCGACGTCCCTGTCTTTTCCCTTTCGTTTCCGCGAGGATGCCTCTGAGGATGTGACTCCAGAAGTCAAAAGCGTCTTCCAAACAAAGGTCAATTTGGGGGCTTAAACTCTATGCAAAGTCACGTACCTGATACTGGAAACTCCGGGAATTGCTCTGTGCAGCAAGAGTCTCTTGGATCCCATCAGCGATTTTCTCGATAATGGCATCCTCGTTCAAGAAGTGAACCTCCCTCTTCGTTGGATGAACATTGACGTCTATAGACCGTGGGTCAATGAGTAAACTCGAGATACGTTAGTGTGAAGATGGATACAATATAAGACTCCAGACACACCTCAAATAGACAAACGGAGCAGAGCCTTTCGGCAGGACTGGGGTGAAGACCCCTTCTACAGCGCGCTTCATACGCGGGGATTCCACCAGCCGATCTATCGAATTTTAGCAACGTACAGACAACAATGGAATGGGGACACACGATTGATAAACAAAAGGAAGATCATTTTCTTGGCCTGGTAGTTTGCACTCGTAAAATATACTTCAGCCGCCCAGGCCTCCGGGTTATCTGACTTCTTTTCGCCCTTTTTAGAAATTGAAGACGCCTTCGCGTGAACCAGCTCCTTGGCTACGCTATGCCCATAGAGGAGTTTAATGGTATTGTGAATTTGGGATGACGAAGGCGTTGAAATGTCAAGAGATGGTGACCCAGCCTCAATGATGTAAGCCTTGATAAAGCACGCAAATGTCTGATTACCTTCTTGCAGGAAAAGGAGACCTTAGGATTGTGGACGGCGTACTTGGTGACCACATCAAGGATTCGGGCATATTCCTCGGACGAGCTTCGAAGAGCAGAGAGACGCGTGGGCGTGTTATAGAATAAATCTTCGACCTACCAATCGGTGTCAGTCCCTGATAGCAGTATGCAGCAAAGAGGGCGTGCGATAAGTGTCGTTCCATCATTCCCCGCACACGGTTTTGGTTCCTCGCTTTGACCAGGTCTCTCTCCCACCAAAATACCGTCTGCATAGTGGGTCCTGAGGGGTCATTAGTACAATACTACCAAAAGAAATGACACGCATACTTCCAGGCGCAGGTCTCTGCCTTAGTTTTTGTGATGACTGAGAGATGCCCCACAAAAGAGATCGAGGCAAGAGCCTCCCCACGGAAACCATAAGTTGTCAGACGTGAAAGGTCTGAGAACGTAGATAGCTTTGACGTCGTAAAGCGTTCCGCCAGTATTGGCAGGTCTACTTTCTATTGCATGTCGTTAGTGATAGAATGAGCGCGTCGTCCGGCACTCACTCGGATACCACATCCATTGTCCTGTATTTGCAAAAGCTTCATTCCACCATCCTTTACAGTGACATTAATGGACGTCGCGCCAGCATCTAATGAGTTTTCTATCAGCTCCTTTAAGGCTGAAGCTGGCCTGTGGATAATCTATATGCAATCCATGAGTTCCTTCGTGATGACTCCATACGCCGGGCAAGTTGATTTACCTCTCCGGCAGCAATTCGATTGATAATGGATTCATGTAGTTTTTTTATGGGCAAAGGCCCTGACGGTTCAGGAGAAAGTGGACGTGATTCTTCGTTGGACATGGAGGCTCTGAATGGAGCTGGCGCCACTGGCAGGGTCGCGTTCGGGGGCGCGTTCATTTAGTTACGAACGCGGAACCCTAACCTTAGAGTTAACCCCGGCCGCAACGGATCTGTGTGGCAGCCTGACCGCCTGGCTGGTTGGTCTATTAGGCTTCAGTTCATCCCTTTACTATCATGACCACAACTCAAACGATTTCCGCGTTGTCTTTAGGTAGCGACAAATACCGTGGAGCGGTTGTCGAGGTGCTCACGAGGCTGCTCTGCATTCCGTTCAGAGCCCTACTCATCACCAGATAGGATTTACAGCTTCCCCCGGCCTTCTCCCTGCCTTGGAATGTACCGATTTCTAGTGCTATAGAACTAGCGTATGACCGAGACTTTTCTCATCTTCCGTGAGCAATGACCTCAGCCGTCTCATGCCAGCAGCGACTCACTGATGTGAAAGCGTCCTGGACCGGAATCGGAAGCCATTGGGTTACGTCGATGTTGCGCGCTTGAAGCAGCAGTGGGAAGCAGGCGGGGCGAGCCCAGTACGTCCAATTGTCTGCCTCGTTATTCTGTTTCCGAATGCTTGTAGGACGACAAGATCGTGGACTACATGACCAAGTTCAAGCGGTCCGCATCAGTACCATATACCCTAATAACTCCACTTTCCCCTCTTGCCGATTTGGAAGAATTTCTGAGATCGAACATCTTTGCTCTTGGTAACTCTTTTCTCCGTCATTTGTGTTAGCCATCGCTTATGCTTTTGAAGTCACAGACACTAGCCGCAAGTTCGTTCTTGGAGTCGCCACCTCCCAAGATCTCGAGAACTTCGTCACACGGCGGGGTTCGTATACCTAGGATCCCAACTTGCATGACATTGCTATCTATGTATGCGCGTCGCCAGCCACCGATAGCTGGTATCTAATTATCCAATCAATTAATGTTAAATCCGTGATGCTTAGATGCTCGGTCCTTTCGAATTCCCCTCCATCGCCGCATACTCATTCTCGGTCCTCAAACTATTATCAATGGACTGTCTTGAGGCAGAACAGTCTTTAAGGGGGCGACGTTTTGGACCTCCAATGAGCTGGTTGGTGTTCTGGACAACACTGCGTTGCACCAGCTTTTCCGACGAAATACACTCAACCTAGCACAAAGTCCGACAACTTTAAAGCACCCCCTATCGACCACCGCCCCCATGTCCTCAGATCAGTCGAAACTACACACTTGCTGGTGAAGGAGCTTATCCTTGACCTCCTTATACCCCTGCATTTCTTTAGGCGATTTCGGGTCAAGTTGACCATCTTCTTTTCGAAGGCTCCTCGAATCTTTTGGCAACAAAGGCGAGGAAGTCAGCCTACCTATCATGGTCTATATGACCATGTTTCTGCATCAAGCTTTTCAATCGCCCAGACCAGGTACAAAACTTCTTGAAACCACTCCCGCCTTTCAGCGAGTTCCACACTAAAGCTCCACTCCCGTGGTCCGCTGCCAGTATCTCAGCATTTCAGTCTGGAGAGTACTGCTGGTGATAGCCCCACCAGACTGCACGGTAATTTTCTATCTGTAGCTCCATCGTCGAGCATCACATCAAGTATGATATCTCCAACCAATGCTACCTCCCAACCGACGCTTCGACCGCTGGATACAGTACATCGGCAGGCATCAAGACGCATTCATCTTCTTCTACAGATCGTAGAATTGGTCACAGTCGTGCTTACTGGTGCGGCACTTGAGGATAGCCCTCTCAGGACGACATCCACGACTATGCTTTTGAACCGGTCTCATTGCCGGACTTTCATGGGTCCGATCAAGTTCACACAGGATGAAAAACAGAAGAAATCACTTGGGAACGGGGGCAGACATTCTCTTTCCCGTCCCACAACGGGTATTCAGATCCTTTACAAGACAATGGAGAACATCGATTGGCAAGGGTTAGTCCAGTTTTACAGCGAAAATAGTGTTGACAAATACAACAGCCGGAGTTAAAAGCTTCATCAATGGTTAATGCACTCCAATGAACCCTTGGTGTTGGTTCAAGCTTAGGACCGGTTCGAAACATCTAAGTTACCAGCTTACACTGTATCCACGTTTTCTGCGGACAGTCGATATCCTTTTGACTATAACGACAGGAAGGGTGATTTATTGTCCATGCACACAACGGAACTACATTCAGACTTGGATTGTGAGTATCTCTTTTAGTGCTTGCTCGGCATTTACAAGCAGGCCTTGCATCAGCTTCTGGCCCAGTTGCGTTAGGGCCGGATGACGCATTTGCACTGGTGCTGCGTTTAATAGTCGCCCAACCGACCAAATATCCACCTCCGCACCATGACCATCCTCGAACACCCTTTGTGAATGCTCAACCTTGTTCAAATGATGAGCTGCTTTGGTTGGGGGGGAAGCAGCATCTTCCCAGTCAATTAAGAACCACTTTGAAAGATCTTGGCGGCTTTGGATGACATTTGGCCAGCGAATGTCGCGATGAAAGACTGGGGGATGAGCATACGCTACCTAACGAGAACGTTAGCTAGTGGAATGAAAGAAAATCAAGACTACCTTCAGAGCTTCGAGAATGCAAACGACGGCATTTCGGATATCCAAGGCCGTTTGTGGACCATTGTTGAGGCCTATCGGCTTCAGTTGAACATATGGGCCGCGGGGATGTACAGGCACGACCTTGTCAAGGTAGTCTACATTTGGAACCTTTTTCGAAACCAATAACTCATAAACCGCCTCCAGATGCCTAATAGGATCTATGCCGTCTTCTCTGTCTTGTGTATAGCTCTTGCGTACATAAGTTTCACCGAATTCAATCGTTGAACCATCAGGACTGACGCCGTAATTAATATTACGTAGGGTGGTTGAAGATACAGTATATGCGTACCGAAAGTGCGTAAACATGTCTGTATCTCTGCCTTCCCCAATTCTCTGCTGAAGACGTGGAAGGATGCTGCATAGCTTGACCATCCTAAGGGCATGTTTGACACGTTCCCGTCGCGAGAAGAGATCAGCCTTGACGATATTATAGACCTGGAGTTTGCCTTCCCCCGTTCGGTAAATAGCTGCGAGGGTGACAACAGAACCGACAGCATGATAGGCTGGACAAAAGATGTGAGCGGATGACAGAATCGTTACATGGTACAGATGAGTACCGACCCAGGACATATGGGGCTGGGTCATACAGCCATTTCGTTTTTTGTTTAAGTTCCTCTTGAGGGTGAGGTCCCTGGAACGTCCGCCTCTTTTCTTCACCCCGAAAAACGCAGACCCCAGCAAGCAGGAGACCAAAGTCAGGTCGCAACAACTCGGTGCTTGTCCCCTAGTCGCTATTCCGAACAAACTGAGCAGGGAGACAGAGAAGGAGAAACCTTTTGATGTTAATGTCCCAAAAATCATGGAACAAGTCTTCAGTACCATTCGGGTCTAGGACTCTGCCTGTGATAGAATAACAGAGTTGGTGCCAAATGGCGTCAACCTTTTCGTCTTCGCTTTGCTTGAATAACAGGTTGAGGTTCTCGTTCTTGCATCTATCCTCGGGACGGTCTACCCCTGAATGAAGGAGTTCCTGCCAGCGGGAACGCGACAGTGGGACCTTCCAATTTTCCTCCAATGGGTGCTCAAAGTATTCCCTTAGGAAATGAAGTTTGGGAGGCTCTAAAACTGGTGTAGACCACAGATCCAGGAGGGAGGCCACATCAACTATTGCGTCATTAGTAGTTCGCCTGGGCAGCTTCAGAACGGGACAGTCTTGATGAGCGCTCTAAGATGATCGTGGTCTTATCTCCAGATAAATCGAATGGGGGAAGACGGTAATCTAGGTCAAGGATGTAGCAGAGAACGGTGATGGACATGGCGTGCTCCGACTCAGTGCTCCTGTCGAGCGTCAATATTTCAATCGTGGCAAGGAATATATAAGCGTTACGTAATACCACCCGCCTGTTTATCTTCAAGTTGCGCAAATTGCAAAGACGTGCATTGCGCTATGTCAGGAGACACACTGAGGACGATTGTTCCTCTCTCCGTCGATAAATGGCTCTTTTAGAAGAATCCCCAGCCTCCTCCCACAGGACACGTGGGAGGCGGCTCGAGATTCTTAACTCGTTCTGTTCGCGAAGTACACCAAATACTGTAGTCTAATTGATGGCTGAGTCTGGCATACTGAGGCGGGTCACACTTACGCGGTGATTTGAACAGTCAGCTCTTTTTTCATTGGAACGCCGGTTCAACGAAGGGAGAAGTCCCGTTCTCGAAACCTATCGTAACCGATTGGCCACGGACGCGTAAACACCTACTTGGGCGCATACCGAGAATGATAGCAAAATTCCGACAACTCGGAATCCACCTCGCCGGCGCTCAATTCGGTGTGAAGGTCCGCTCATAGTTTATTGAAACGGCGCCCTGTGATTATTCGCTAGTCACCAGTGAGTCGATTGGAATCACACTAGCGCTCACTGCTTATCAGCGAGATACCAGAGTTGAAAGTGAAAGGTTAAAAGTAGAGAGCGAGGTGGCAAGATCGAGTTACGTTACGAGCGACCTTGCGGGTGTATACAGCGCCAACGAGCAGATCACCAAATAGGCCGAAAAGTCGTGGCCGTTTGTGGCCGTTTGTGGCATTGGCATCACCGACAGCAAAGCTCGGATAACGAGTTATATCGGCTTCAACCAAGATTTGAGGTGCCCAGGCGGTACGGAGCCTGACGAAGAGTCCTCCACAAGTTACAGCCTGAGGTCCGTGAAAAGAACCTATAAGCCCGCTCACCGGCTTCACAGCTTGCGCCAAGGTTGGCTTTGATGAGGACTTTTGATGAGGCGTCGAGCGTCCGTGCTGCTCTTCTTCCCTTTGTGGGGCGTTGGGATGATATGTTCCTTTGTGGGCCGTTGGGATGATATGGAGCTGAGTGTCGGGCAGGCGAAATGGCGAAATGCGCTTTTGGTTTCCCACGGCAAAGGTGTTGTGACGCATCACGTGTCCGTAACGCGACGCGTTTAATTTTGTCGCGTACCACGTTCCAAGGTTCATCCAAAGCACTCTAGCATAACCACCGTCTCCAAGAGCACCGCAAACATCCGTTCCTCAGAACAAAAGACGGTTTTTGCTTTGACGGGGTGGAACAGACAAAGGAAGCTTTGAAAGGATGACGAGAAAGGAAAGGTGGATGCACTTACGGAATCAGGGACGGAACGGGGAAACCACAGCTCGTCAGGCTTGTCCGTATTTGGCTTTCAATCGCGTATTTTTAAAGAAGCTACTTCGCCCTCTCACATTGGCTTTACTCTAACCTCCACCCACCCACCACATCCAACAGTGGAGTTCTCGCCAGAGGCACTTAAACTTAAACTGGCTTCGCGTCTTCTACTCGTTCTCCCTACTTCTCCTCTCTCTTCTTTCACCTCGGGATAGCAGCCTTCAATGTCTTCTCTACCTGTACGTTCTCGCCGTGACCATCCTTTCGTCATATCTCAAATTCTGACATTTGTCTTCTAAAGGTCCGAAGACAGCTGGTCCAACCAACACGGGCTCTCGGTGCTAAGAAGATCGAGAACGTTGCCATTGCTCCGAACGCCAGCTCTCGAATCAAAGCCCTTGCCATCCCTTTCACCACCCAACCTACCAACTCCTCGCTTGCCCAAATCACCAGTCGCCTTACCTTACCCACCGCCGCCTCAAAAGCGAAGAGCATAAACGCACCCGCTGTCAAACCTCCCAGTGACGTTAAGCCACAACCACAAAGGACCAAACGTCCCGTATTGGTTGAAGTTACGCAACATGCGAATAACTTGGGCGTCGACGGAAAGGAAAAATCAACGGGTACTGTCGACCGCGATGGTGATATGAAAGGCAAAGGGAAGCAGCCACAGGTTGCAACTCGTTTGGTCAAAGCCATTGCTTCACGCGTTCAGCCAGCGACCAGCAAAGGACAAACGAAAGTTGTCATCAAGAACCCTGGTGCCACACGACCTGGACATGTAAGCGTCCCATCTACCTCAACCTCGACCGCTTCGTCTATCCCTATCTCCACCAAGTCGACTTCAACCACTGGAGCCACTGCTGGCCGACGCGTACAAGCACCCAAGGCGAAGGCTGCCGGAGGAAGTTCTGCTGCGGATGATAAAATTCCGAAACAAACTTCCACAGGCAGCTTGTCTTCGAAACGTCGCTTAGAGGACGAGGAGGCCGAACAAGAATTGAATAGGGTGTTCAAGAAACCACACACCTCGCCTCCCGTAGCTCAACTTCAGAGGCTTCAGCTCGGGCCAGAAGTGGAGGAAGAAGAAATAGCGGATGAACTCGGGGAACCACTTTGGGAAGACCTCGACGCGGACGACTGGGATGACCCGCAGATGGTCAGTGAATATGTTGCAGATATCTGCAAGTACTGGCAGGAATCGGAGGTAAGAAATTTGTTATCAAAGATCTGAGATCATTTTACTGACTGTCGTGTTTCCAGCTGAAAACCTTGCCCGACCGCCGCTATATGGACAGGCAGCGCGATTTGACCTGGGAACATCGCAGCATCATCATCGACTGGATGGTTCAGTTCCACCTCGCCTACCCAATCACCCACGAAACCATATTCCTCTTCATTAACATCATGGATCGGTTCTTGTGCATCCGACAAATCTCTCCTATGAAGCTACACCTCGTTGCCGCTGCGTGCTTCTTCATCGCGTGCAAGTACGAAGAAACGATTGCCCCATTGGTCGTGGATATGATCGATTTGGGCGGTAATTCCTGGACAGAACGCGAGTTGCTTTTGGCGGAGAAGCATATTCTCAGCGCGATTGGTTGGGATTTATCTCATCCAGGTCCTATGGGGTGGCTGCGCCGTGGAAGTAAGGCTGATGATAACGAAGTTAGGGCTCGAACGGTATCCAAATACCTTCTGGAAATCGGCTATGCAGAATGGCGCCTTGTGGGCATTCCGCCATCTTTATTAGCCGCAGCGGCCTTATGGTTTTCGCGATTGGTTCTTGGAAGGGAAGACTGGGTGAGTTTGAGTTATACTTTGAATATTTTGTTCGGCTATTGACTTACGATTATGATTAGACTCCAACCTTGGAGCACTACACGACATGTTCTGAGCAAGACTTACTCCCTGTAGTTAGTGTGATGGTGACCTACCTCCTCCGAACGATCGAGCATCCCAGCCTCTTCAAAAAGTACTCGCACAAGCGGTACTATCAAGTGAGTGTTCGCCGTTGGTTCGCCGTATACGAGTCTGGTTAAGGGCGTTCCTGACCATCAATTGCTCCACAGTGCAGCGTATTACTCCGGATGTGGGTGTTGGAACGGTGGCCCGAAAACACCGTCGTTGACCTGCGCGACGAGGTCGATCTCTTGAAAGCAGAGGCCAGAGAATTTCGCAAAATAGAAGAACATCAAAAGTTGCAGGACACCTCTGACGTTTTCTAGGCTGCATCACTGTCATTTATTATTGAAGACATATTATAGAGATGTCCGTTTTTTGTTGTCGTCTGTTTGTTGTATTGTTTTTTTGAATGAGACCGTCCGCTCCAATCACTCATGT